>JAXGGA010003953.1:0-94845 GCA_038373865.1 Uloborus plumipes | reverse complement strand
AAAGTACCATTTGACTCCATGTTGTACCTTGGGGTGCCATAGAGCACCTATAGGGTGTCACATTGAGCCAAATGGCACATTCAAGTGTGACATGGGGAGTGGTGCCCTTCAGGGGGTGCCGCTGGTGCTACAACGTTGTACCCTTAAAGGTGTCTTGTGCAACATGTAGTGTTAACAGTGTGCCTTTAAATACCATCCTAGAAGTGGTTTCATCAGACAAAAACCAAACTCTCTAAAAAAAAATTATATTTTAACTGCGTAATCTCATTCACGGATACATTAAAATTGTAACTGCAGGACTTAACTATTTTAATTTTCGTAGATGTCAGGAACAAATATATTGAAGGTGAGCTCAAATTTATTATCATTCAAGAATAATAAAATAAATTCTTAAAATATTTTTATGTGCCTTAGTACATTTTAGGGAACCGGTATTTATCTAAGTAGCTAAGATGCAGCAAGAGGAACACGTGATTACGAAAGAAAGTGAAAAATTACCGTCTAAGAAGATTATCATTTAAAAATACACAAGAAAATTCTTATCGCAATAGCTGAAATATATTTTATGTCGTAGATGAAACTCCTTATTTCTTTGGAAATTATAACTTTTCTGTTGACTGAACTAGAGCTCCTTGAAAGAACAGGCTGCCTTTTCCGACATTTTGGTTCCAAACACATTCTTGGATCCAACCTTGTTACAGGTATTTGAAACACATTAATATTATACCTGGTTGCTCTGGCGTAAAATGACTTGCGATTAGTTGGATAAAGCACCCTATTATGTACATTTAAAAAGATAACGTATTTCTCGAATTTAAAAACAGTTTATTGGGAAATAATTCATGAAATTGGTCTGTTTTCATATTGCACTTGTTTTAAGCCTGAGTTTGTGAAATGTTTTTGTCATATAGACAAAAATATTCAAATATCATCTATGCAGCTACAATTCAAGCCTAGCTTCCACTTTTCTTCAATGCGACTTGAGTACAGATACCAGTGGTTCCACGCCCACCGTTTTGGAACCAAAATGTCGGATGAGTCAGCACCCCTCTTGTAGGAGCCTTAGGCTGAACGGAAGACACAAATGACCAAGTTAATCCCAATTTTAAAGAGCTACTGACAAGATTTAGAAATGAAAGACTAAGCGGATGGTTGCTGAGAACTTAATCCTACTTCTGAAATATTGATAATGAATTAGTTATTAAAGAATGGACTATCACTTTAACTCAGCTGCTGTTTTATTGAAATTTAATAAACCTTTAGGTTAAACTTTTTTTTAATCTCACCATATGAAAGATAACCGTGATGTTAAAGCTAACTTTAGTGCATTGAAAGAATTATAAAAGGGCTTCAACTTGCAACTATAAACCGCATTGGTTGTGAAGTTTTCCCAAAGATATTGCAGCCCACAGTGACTCAGTGGTTAGCTCTTCGCAATTCTACGCAGTAGACTCGGGTTCAATTCCCAAGTTAGTCTATTCAGCCTTTCGTACATTCAGTGGGTAGATAAAACGATTATCAATCTTGCTTTTGAACTTAACCCTGAGACTCCGCGTCGGGTCGACCACCTAAGCTGAACATTTGCTTTGAAACCCAGAGCCCTCGGATATAAAAACTGAGATGGGCACAGTTGGTCTGCGCCTCTATAAGCTGTTGTGTTACTGAGTTTAGCGTAGTAATATATATTAAAGTACAATGAGATGTTTCTGTTACGAATTGAGAGGGGAAAAATAGAGACAATTTTTTCTGAACAATTCACTGTAAAAGAAAATTCGAAACGATTCTGGGAAGTAATGTACGTAGATAAATAATTTGGCCAGTACCATAGTTGGCAAAAAAATAAGTAAGTTTCCCCGCTTGAAGTCAGTAACCGTACTAAAGTTAAGCGTGAATCTTCTTGAAGGTGTTGGAAACATTCCTGATTGGCTGATCTTGCCATAAAGTTGAAGTCCATGCAACTTTTTTGCGAGGAAGGAAAAAAGTTGAAGGTAATATGTTGGACTCGCAGTACGTTGGAAAAGCAATGTACACGGGGATTTTCCGGTCAAAATTGCGCAATCGTGATTGAAGCGCATCAAAGGTGTAGAAAAGTTGAAGGGATTTCGCTGCGCATGATATGCCCATAAGAAAGGACGTTTAAAAGCACAATATTAAAAGTTTAAATTGCATACATGTTACGGAGGCAACAGCCTTCTTCAGAGCCCAGCAAGCAAATGGTATGAAACACATGAATCGGTGAGTGCAAATACAACATCAGTCACAAAAATTCGAAAATTCGTTTTTTGTGGGAACAAGCTGTAGGAGGCAAGATGCAAGATGCGTGTAGAGGTCAAAAATCACGTCAGTCAGGTTACTAATTCGAAAGATACGATGCTTGTTATTTGAACGTTGACCGTAGAAACAATGCTAGAATTGAGACGTTTTTTCTATCTTCTAAACAATTTAAAATTCCGGACTGATGTTGTTTATGCACTCACCAATTCACATTCGTGAGAGAGTTTAAATGCAAAAAAAAAAAAAAAAAAAAAAAAAACAGACCAATCAGATCTCGGAATGTGATAAAGTAAGATTTGCCGCATAAGAATATGATGCTTTCGTGATACGTACTATTCACAGTTTCTTATTTAGTCCAACTTATAGACAACACCATCACGTTTTAATACTAAATAAAGAGATTGAATATATCTTCCAAGCGGTAGCTAAAAATATTTTTCCACAACAGTAAGAAATCTTCCTTTATGCAACGTGTATCAATTCAGGAAACCTTAAGTAAATGCTTGATTTTCATAGGAAATTGCTGGAAGTCCAGGAAAGGGATCCGGAAAAGATATGTGACGTGGAATTATGTTACAGTGCACCGCCAATAAAAACGAGCTGTAAGGTAAAACCAACAGTATTTAGCAGCGACCATAGTTGCTGACACTTGCACTTGTAGTTGAAACTAATAAAGAAAATATAAGAATTAAAAAGAAAAACACATTTGCAAATCAACTGAGGATGTAAGGAGGTAAAGAAGGGTAAGCATATTTTAAATTTAAACTTTATTTATAATAGCAGAAATTTTGTAAACTTTGTATAATTTCTCTTGTTATTTTTTTTTCTGTGATAAGTGTTGACTACAGGTGCAGTGTCAACTGAAAGCGGTATTACTTTAACTCAGAAAAAAGTGAAAACGTTCAAAAACTGCAACTATTTTTGTTAGAGCCGTTAGTTGTCTAAAGATGGCCTAGATTTATATGCAATCCTTTTTGGGTGCTTTTTACGCCCTAGATGCAACCGAAAGTAACTTAAAACATGGCTACCCGCGATCCTTAAGCGGCTAGCCAGACGGGCGAAAAAGAGCGTACATGCAGAACTTACAATTTCTGCCACTTCAGTCATTTGGCGCTGATCTCCTAGGGTTCGGTGCGGCTTTCTAAAGGGACGGCTATAGTAATACACACGCGTGTAAAGACTTGATTACTAGGAGTAAAACTGTTTCAGTCTTGGTGAAAAAAAAAAAACAAAACATCAAAATACATAGTGTTTTTATGTGTTCGAAGTTTAAAACATTTATAATGTACATGAAACAATTCAAAGATTGTTTAAAAGTCATAACACATGCAGTCTTCGAAACTACATTTACGTGAAACATTACGTTTACATCTGATTTAGAAGATAGCTTTATATATTCGAAAGACAGTCATTTATTTAAAGGATTACATTTTCCAAACTTTCGTTTTAACCAGAGTTGCAAAAAGGAAAGCTGATTCTTCTAAAATTACATTTATAGAAGCGCCGAAGAAAACGTAAAAGTTCAATTAAAATGCAGTAAGATGCAGGCCCGTCCTTCCGAATTGGAGAAGTGGGGGGGGGGGGGGGTCAATTAAAATACAAAACTGTATTTTAATTGACCCCCTCCCCCGAATGGGGGGGATTTCCGAATTGGGGGAGGGGGTCAGAGGGGGGGAGTCATTTAAAATACAGTTTTGTATTTTAATTGACCCCACTCCCCCGAATTGGGGGGGGGATTCCGAATTGGGGGAGGGGTCAGAGAGGGGGTCAATTAAAATACAGTTTTGTATTTTAATTGACCCCCTCCCCCGAATTGGGGGGAATTCTGAATTGGGGAGGGGTCAGAGGGGGGGGTCAATTGAAATACAGTTTTGTATTTTAATTGACCCCCTTCCTCCGAATTGGGGGGAATTCAGAATTGGGGGAGGGGGTCAGAGGGGGTCAATTAAAATACAGTCCCCCTGGGGGGGTTACTATTTTAATTCCTCATATGTTTAAGAAAATTTTATTTTATTTAATTTTTATTTATTTATTTTTTTAGGGTGAAATATATTCAAATAATCATCCAATATAACAATGAAAGCAATAACCAATGAAAAACTTTGTGCCACGAAAATAGCCCGAGAACGAAGGAAAAATAAAAGAAAGAAGAAGGACAGATATTGAGATCTTAGCTTGTGCAGCTCAGCCAAATAATTCATTCCCCCCCCCCCCAATCAATTCAAATTGCTTTACTATTAAAATTTTGTATTTAACAGAAAATTAGCGAATCTCAAAAAAGAAATGAAGAAAAAATTAATTAAAAAAAATATAATGAATATATGAATGAATTTAAACTTTTCAGAGATTCAGATTATTTTTAAGTGACGACAATGAGCACACCAACGTTCTTATAGCGCCAGTACCAGTTGTGAATTAAATTGAAAACTAAAATACAAAAAAAAAAGTGCCTGCGAAGAGAATGAAAATGATTTCCGTCAATACCTTGCAATAGACACTCTAAAACAACATTCACAAAAAAAAAGAAAAAGAACACATGAAATTAATGTGCAATCAAGTATCGTGGGATGTGTTTCGATGAATAATGCATGAATAAAAAAATCACTTGAAAGAAATAACGCGGTTTTCACTGAAAAGCAAAGCGAAATCCAGAACAAAAATACGCGCAAACCAAACCTAGGAGATCAGCGCCACAAGCGGCGACAATGGTAACTTCACCCTGTACGGGATTTCCTTTGTTCTTCTGCGCGTCTGGCTAGCCGCTTAAGAATCGCAGGTAGCCATGCTTAAACTGAAACGTGAGATGACTCCAAAGTAAATACCAAAAGTATGTATAACAATGACTTACAGTTAAAATTGCCAGTCACCTTGTCTAGTGGTCACCTTTTTAAACAGTGGCGGGGATAAGGAAGCCCCGAGTTCTAATCCAGGGTCGGACATGGACTGTACTTTCTCTCTCGTCTGTCCTTGTCCTTTCTCCCTGTGAATCAGTGTGGTGTGAATGTCTGCCCGCCCGATAAACGGGTCTTATGGTATGTGTGTTGAGCTAAATCGGACTTTCACCTTTATGGTGCTCGTTAAACCGGAAGCCGTACCTATTCTGCCTTAAATCGTGTAGATATGTCTACTCGGGCTCGGGTACCCAACAACAAGAAACTTAACAACAACAGAAAATTTTTATTTTGCTGCTTTAGGTTTTTTTTTCTTTCAAATAGATGTTTGGAATATATGAAAGTTCCCTCAGATGCAAAAATTTTATAATTATTTTTCTTTTTCAAATCATGAAATAAAATATAATCCTAGAGTTTGTTCTGGGCATGATGCAGCATTTGTATTTTCCTCTAAGACTTCACTGCAATTCAGCAATAGCATTTGTAAATGTAACGTTAATATTTAAGACATATTAAATGCCTACAAGAAGGATCTGTTCACTCTTTTTTTTTTTAATTTTAATAGTTACAGTTTCATGTCTATTCCAGAAGTTTTATTCAAGAGTAGAGAGATCTAATAATTCCGAATTCTGCTATTTTTTCAGAAGCAATTAGTCACATATTTGTCATAAAATGCATAACATTTTTATCCTCCACTTAGTTTTTTTTAAACATTGTTTAATCAATTTGCTCTCCCAAACTAACTGCTGCTTTCATCATTACAGAAGAACTTTAATCTAATACAATTCAAATATTTATGTGTTTACAAAGACTTTCGCATTCAATGCTGACACGAAAAATTTACATAAATGGCGCCAAATTACGGAAATTACCGTCGTAAATTTCTAACTCGTAAACGTGTGTTATACGAAACTCTGAAGCAAGTTTTCGAAATTCAACGAAACTTTGTGCTCTTAAATAATAGCGTCTTAAGTTATGTAAATCGTTTTGACTTATAGTGCCTTATCTTTCTTGGCTCAGATTTTACTTTCTTTAAATATAGAAATAAAAAAGACCAGATATATTCAATAGAAGATGCAAACTATAGTATCTGTACCTCGCTACCTTAGACTTGAAAATTATTAAGGAACTTAACATTTTTAGGGCAAATAAGGATGATGTAAAACAAGGAGAACTTCAAGTCGTTTTTCATTTCAAGTAATTATTATAAAATCATGTATCTTTTAATAGATCTCAGTAGTCAAAGAACATTTTGAAGAGTGTTATTACATCTAACTTTTCAATATTTTATTTATTATTTCATTGTACTTTTTATTTTTTTTGCAGTAGCGAAAGATTACTGTTTTCAGATTATCATGCAAGTCATGTTTTAAGCTATTAAATATATTCCTCAACATGTAAATACAACATCTCGAATCAACCCAGAGCTCCTTTAGAGGACAGGCTGATTTATCCGATATTTTGGTTCCAAGACATTCTTGGATCCAGCCTTGTTACAAGTATTTGAAATACATTAATATTAAACCTGGTTGATCTGGCGTAAAATAACTTATGATTAGTTGGATAAAGCACCATATCAGGTAAATATAAAAGGATAACTTATTTCTCGAATTTAAAAATAGTTTATTGGGAAATGTTTCATGAAATTGGGCCTATTTTCATATTGCACTTGTTTTAAGATTGAGTTTATGAAATGTTTTTGTCATATAGACAAAAATAGTTAAATAACATCTATGCAGCTACAATTCAAGCTCAGCTTCCACTTTTCTTCAATGCGACTTGAGTACAAATACCAGTGGTTCCACGCCCACCGCTTTGGAACCAAAATGTCATATAAGTCAACTCCTCTCTTATAGGAGCCTTAAAACAACCAGAAGCTCAAACTTTTGACATGGATTTTCCACATTCTACGTCTGTTGCTATCTTTCTCCCCCCCCCCGCCCTTTTTTTTTAAACTCTGAACGCAGTAAGTAGCAAACAGGGGTCTAATATCATACACTATTTAGGTCAAAAGAAAAAGATAGTCAACGAACTTCAACAAACAGATAAAATATTAAGCATCATTATTTCAGAAAACTTAAGAGGAGCACTATAGGTGAATGGTGGTGAAGTATTTATTCTGTTTCTAGAGTGACTTATCTAGTAATAATTAAACTATGTAATCTATTCTATGTTGTTTATACATACGTTATATTCAAATTAGAGAAAAATTAACTCTAAAGATCAAAACACACAAACATTTTATTTTTAAATGATACTCATATGTACAGTCAAAAAAAAAAAAAGAAACACTAGCTCGTATTCGAAGACTATTAATACTAGAGACACGTGTAATATGTTATTTTTTTAGGAATAATGTGCTGCACAAATTTGTGTTGGTAAATTGTTGTTAAGGGATCGTCTTTATATAAAATCGGCATCAACTTTAAAATTTTCTATGAAAACTCCACTTTTTATCTCACATTTCTGATCAGCAACAACATTTAACTTTGTATACCAAATCGTTCTAAATTTGCTCCAGCCGTTGCTTCACAATTGAGCTGAGAAAAACCACCCCGTAATGTTAAAAATATTTTTCATACTTGTGCAGATTTATATAAGCCACTTTGGCTAAGGCAAAGATTTGTTTTATATCAAAGTATGAACAAATCCAACAATAAAAACGTCCTTTACTTCTTCTCAGATGAAATTTTGAATTTTATATGAATTATGAAACTAAGATTTGAAAAAATGATGATCTGGAACCATATACTATTTTGATGACGAAACAATCTAGAAGTGGTTTCAAAGGATAATCCAAAATTGGAGCTCAAAAGATCCAGTAGTTTTCAAGATATGCTAAAGGAACCATTTTTTGGGGCCATATACAATTGTGCAAACTGAAACAAGAGCAGGGAATTGTATGTTAAAAAAGAGGAATATGCTTATCCACCAGTTGCAGAATATGCTCAGCGTTTTTATATAGTATTTAGTTTTCAACATTAATTATACGATTAAAGCGAAGGAGTAAAAAAAACTGCTGAGTATATTTTTAAACTGGTAGACAATCCAACTTTTGTCCATTAGTGAGAAGTCTGCTTTAATGCATCATGCAGCAATTCAGAAAACTTTTTGCGTGAATACTTGAAATCACAGAAAAATTGGCATCTCGGCCACAGTTTTAACATTAATACCCATCCTAAAACAGTAGTTTATATAAACCAAAGACTTTTAAAACGTAACCTCTCTCCAGAAGGTATATGCTGCCTGAGTTAGTGCGTAGCTAAAAGAATGCATCTATCTTTTGTTTGAACAAAAGGATAGAATGTTGCATTTTTCCCTTGAACTCTAACCGCAGTGTTTACTCGCCTTAGTTTCAAAAAATACTATAACTTTAACAAATCCCGAGAATTCTTAATTAAATACAAAATGCAAACGTATTATAGCGATTAGCTTTAGTTAATTTCTTCGAAAAATTTGATTTGTCTACTCTTTGTAAACTTTGTCCTTGAAAGTAAGCATTTTACATGTGGTGGTGGTCGTTAAATGGTTGGTAGGTCATAGCTTTTGTTCTACTGATCCTAAAGTGATGCTGCTTGGTACCCAGCTTACTTTTGGCCCCCTGCGCCTAATTATGTAACCAAATGTAGGGCTTCCCATTTGAAAATTCAGACTTTGAGTTCATTTCACCTTGTATACGGCTCCTTATCAAAATTTTTTTCACATAATTTTAAAGAAGACTTTAATCCATATCAGAAGACACCTTTCTTTTGTTCTTAGCAAGTATAGCAGCGGAATAATTCAGAGTGTTTCGGTTTTTTTTTTCTATGACTGTACAATTTTATTGTACTCCAAAAACTATTTTTATTATTTTTATTATTATAAAATAATAGAGTTCTTGTCATTAACTTTTTAAATATTAATTGAGATCAACTAATACTTGGTGCAGTATTTTTTAATTGATTATTGCACTAATTTTTATTTTAAATATTTTGTATAATTAATGAAGTGCGCTTGAGGTAAAGTGGATGGGAAAAACGTGAAATAGGTCTCTCGTTTATTCATTTGTTAAATTCCTTAAGCATTCATAAATTTATTAATTCATTTACATTACTTAATTTGGTTATTCACTTATTTATTAATACATTCACTTACATTTTTCATGCATTAATTAATTCATATATTTAGTTATTTGTTTATTTTTTCTGATCTATTAATTTGTTCATTTAGGCTTTTATTTGCTCATTCATTGCCCCAAAACTACTTTTAAAGAAATTAAAAGAAAATTCATTTAAAAAAAAGGAGATTTTTGTTTGTTTTTCTTAACAGACAAATTTATGTCAAAAATAATATTTCAATGAATGTTTGATTTTAAATACATTTGTCTTTCCTTATAATTACCAAAACGAAGTTGCAATTTTTTTTCATTTCTAAACAGGGAAATGTTCTTACTTATTTCACTTTGACCCACATTCTATTACATACAACACGATATACATGCATAGTGAAGATAGTAAAACGTACAATATTTTACAGTTTATAAACCTTAAATACATGTAAAACACTGGTTATAGTTCTAATCCTCTAGCCTAACATCAAAGCTTCGATCTCAAGCAACGAAGTCGTTTTCAAATTCAAAAATTTAAGTATCACATAGGGAATTTGAAAAGTATATTTAAAGATTGCTAAAACAAATTTTGCATCAGTAGCAAAAATGTTTCATTAATTTGGAGTTATTTCTCTTTTTTATAATTAAGTAATGGAAACCACGTGCACATTAGGGTGGGCCGAAAATGACTTTTATTTTTTTTTCGATGACGAGGTATGCGGAAAAGGTGCCATTAGGGGCACAAAGCACTCACAAAAAATTTGAATTTTTTTGCACAATTTCTTGATCTGCCGCGATCGCCTTGAAGTTTCGAAAAAATGCTAATTTTTGATGTTTCTCGTAAAATTTGTCAAATTTTTTTTTTAAATATTTTCAGTGATAGGTGTAACTTAAAAGGTACTATTAGAGGCACTAAGTTCACATAAATAATTTGAATTATTTTGCTCCATTTCTTGATCAGCCATAAACGCTTGGGGGTTTCAGAAAAATTGCTAAAATTGGATATTACAGCAAAATTTGAAATTTTTTTAAAAAATTATTTTCGGTAATGGGGAGAGCAAAAAAGGCTCATTATTATCATTAAATCAACATTAAAATTGAATTGCAAATGATGTTTATTTAATTTGTCACAAATACGGGGAAAATTCGGTTCTTTTTTTTTTTTTTTGTACTGATCCAATTTATTTAGTAATTTTTAAGCTTTATAAAAATTACTTCCAAATGTTGAGAGACAATTTAGGAGTCTGAAATAAGAAGTAGTTTATCAAATAATCTGCATTTTTATTTTTAAAATTCGTTAGAGTTACAAATTAGTTATTTATTACTATTGAATAAAAAAAAATGTGTTAACTGAAAGTGCTTCACAGTTCTCAGCTTATTGCGCATCCAAATATCTTGCAAAATAATCCAGAACTCAACGCGAGGAGGTGGCTGCACGAGTTCTACCAGCCCTCCACCTAAAAATATTATATTCACGTTGTTTTGCATTCTTCGTGCAATAAAGTCCTTCTTCGAATTAAACGTTGACATTTTTATCCTGGATTGTATCTTTGCTCTGACGAAGGTATCTCTGTCCTCATGGCCACATACGTGCATTGCCGCTTCTGTCACTACTTTAATTGTTCTTCCCACAGCTTGCGTGTGACTTGGAAAGCGGACTGAAGCTTCATCTAAAACCAAGTCTGATTCTATGTTTCTCTCAATCTCTTCGAATGAAAGATTCTTTGTAATTGGAGGCTTACTAAGATCTGTTGAGAGATAGTTGATGCCAGTCGTAGTACTCAGTAGCAATAAAGTTCAGTTTTAGAACCTTAAACTGTCTCAGTCTCCTGATCTCTTTATTCTTTGAAAGGTGGCATTGTTTAATCCTTTTCCATGCCAATATTCTGATTTCTTTGTTTTCGTCTGTCACCATTGCTAATAGTATATTCTCAGGATGGCTATAGTATGCATTTCTTTGAACCACCGAATGCACTATCGTTAAGTCATTAGAGAGGAAGTTTGAGAGTAGAACTATTTTCCACAAATTGTCTCGGTCCATCTGCTCACCCTAGTAACTTCCTCACTGAGAACCATACTCTGCGCATAAACTCGTACTACGCCATTCTACTCTTATGGCTACTGAGTACTACGACTGCATCAACTGGCTCTCAACAAATCTTAGTGAGCCTCCAATTACAAATATTAGTATACGAGTAGTACGGAAAGGATTAAACAATGCCACCTTTCAAAGAAGAAAGAGATCAGGAGTCTGAGACAGTTTAAGGTTCTAAAACTGAACTTTATGGCTACTGAGTACTACGACTGGCATCAACTGGCTCTCAACAGATCTTAGTGAGCCTCCAATTACAAAGAATCTTTCATTCGAAGAGATTGAGAGAAACATAGAATCAGGCTTGGTTTTAGATGAAGCTTCAGTCCGCTTTCCAAGTCACACGCAAGCTGTAGGAAGAACAATTAAAGTAGTGACGGAAGCGGCAATGCACGTATGTGGCCATTAGGACAGAGATACCTTCGTCAGAGCAAAGATACAATCCAGGATAAAAATGTCAACGTTTAATTCGAAGAAGGACTTTATTGCATGAAGAATGCAAAACAACGTGAATATAATATTTTTAGGTGGAGAGCTGGTAGAACTCGTGCAGCCACCTCCTCGCGTTGAGTTCTGGATTATTTTGCAAGATATTTGGATGCGCAATAAGCTGAGAACTGAAGCACTTTCAGTTAACACATTTTTTATTCAATAGTAATAAATAACTAATTTGTAACTCTAACGAATTTTAAAAATAAAAATGCAGATTATTTGATAAACTACTTCTTATTTCAGACTCCTAAATTGTCTCTCAACACTTGGAAGGAATTTTTATAAAGCTTAAAAATTAATAAATAAATTGGATCAGTACAAAAAAAAAAAAAAAGAACCGAATTTTCCCCGTATTTGTGACAAATTAAATAAATATCATTTGCAATTCAATTTTAATGTTGATTTAATGATAATAATGAGCCTTTTTTGCTCTCCCCATTACCGAAAATAATTTTTTAAAAAAATTTCAAATTTTGCTGTAATATCCAATTTTAGCAATTTTTCTGAAACCCCCCAAGCGTTTATGGCTGATCAAGAAATGGAGCAAAATAATTCAAATTATTTATGTGAACTTAGTGCCTCTAATAGTACCTTTTAAGTTACACCTATCACTGAAAATATTTAAAAAAAATTTTGACAAATTTTACGAAAAACATCAAAAATTAGCATTTTTTCGAAACTTCAAGGCGGTTGCGGCAGATCAAGAAATTGTGCAAAAAAATTCAAATTTTTTGTGAGTGCTTTGTACCCCCAATGGCACCTTTTCCGCATACCTCGTCATCGAAAAAAAAATAAAAGTCATTTTCGGCCCACCCTAGTGCACATGTGTGTCATTAAAAGCATCTACAAAATATGAATTAAAGAAAAAAAATCCTTTAGAAAGCAAAAGGGAAATCGGCAATATAATTACTAGGAACTAACTATCGATTTACATGGCATCAATACTTATACTCATTAGATCACAAATTTGAAACGTACTTTAGCAGACGTTTAATGAGGTGCTTATCGCGTTAGTAATATTTTTTTTCCCAGTGCGTGTAGCTTGATTGCTACTCGTTTATCACGTTGACTAATGAGAAATTGCGGTTATCAATCAATGTAACCGTATGATGTGGCAGGTAGAAAAGACAACTTTGATACATTTTTGCTATTTTTTCACAATATTTATTACCGGTTCCCTCAATAAACTGGCAAAAAGATACCAATTACGAAAGTATTATTGTAATATAAGTTTGAATTGAAAGGTTCTATCTCAAATTGAACTTTATACGTAAAAGTAAAAATTGGTACGTTGCACGTACTAAAATATTAAGAATCACTGAAGAGGCAAAAACCAGCTTAAAAGTAACATCTAGAGAAAAATGTACTGTTTAGTTTTTTCAGACCGATGATAAAGATAGAAATATATTTTTATATCGCAAAGCAATGGTATAAACAAAGCTTCCCTTCTAAAGGAAGGCGTGTCTCAAAAACTTTTCGGTGGCGAGGGAAAAAAAATCTATTTATCTATATATCTATATATATATATATATATATATATATATATATATATATATATATATATATATATATATATATATATATATATGTATATATATATATATATATATATATATATATATATATATATATATATATATATATATATATATATATATATATATATATATATATATACACATTTTAATTTATGGAGGTGTCTTTTCTATCTCTTTTAAGTACTTGCAATAACGTAATATTTAATATACAGGTAAACCCAACTAGAAAGTTGCATCAGGGAGCAATTCTTTTTCAGGGGAGGAGAAATTTAAAATAAAATTGAGAGTTTAAAATACTTAATTATTTCGCATAGTAATTTTTCCCCAAAGGAATCTAAAATAATACTAAATCTGTCAAATTTCATCGAAAATACACTGAAGTGACAAAAGTCATGGGATAGCAATATGCAAATTTTCAGATGGCAGTAGCATCGCATAGAACAGGTATAAATGCGCAGTGCTTTTACAGAGCTTTCATTTCTGTTCAAGTTATTCATGTGAAGAGGTTTTAACGTGATGATGACCGCACGACGTGAATTAACAGACTTTGAACGCGGAATGTTAGTTGGAGCTAGACGCATGGGTCATGCCATTTCGGAAATCGTTAGAGAATTCAACATTCCCAGATCCACTGTGTCAAGAGTGTGCCGAGAGTATGAAATTTCAGGCATAACATCCCACCATGGACAGCGCAGTGGTCGACCGCCTGCACTTAAAGATCGAGACCGGCGACGTCTGCAAAGAGTCGTAAATTCTAACAGACAAGCAACACTGCGTCAAATCACCGTAGAAATCAATGTGGGACGTACAATGGACGTGTCTGCTAGAACTGTGCGGAGAAATTTGGATTTCTTGGGCTATTCCAGCAGAAGACCGACTCGAGTGCCTTTACTGACAGAACGACATCGCTTGCAGCGACTCTCGTGGGCACGTGAGCATATCGGTTGGTCCCTAGATGAATGGAAAACCGTGGCCTGGTTCGATGAGTCACGATTTCAGCTGGTAAGAGCCGATGGTAGGGTTCGAGTGTGGCGCAGACCCCACGAAGCCATGGACCCAAACTGTCAGCAAGGCACTGTTCAAGCTGGTGGTGACTCCGTAATGGTGTGGGCTGTTTTTTCATGGCATGGACTTGGTCCTCTAGTGCGACTGGACCGAACATTGACTGGAAATGCTTATGTGCAGCTACTTGGAGATCACTTGCAGCCATTCATGGACTTCATGTACCCAAACAACGATGGGATTTTTATGGATGACAATGCGCCATGTCACCGGGCCACAACTGTTCGCAATTGGTTTGAAGAAAATTCTGGACAATTCCAACGAATGATTTGGCCACCTAGATCGCCCGACATGAATCCCATTGAGCATTTATGGGACACCATCGAGAGGTCTGTTCGTGCCCAAAATCCTGCCCCATCAACGCTTTCACAATTATGGACGTCTATCGAGACAGCATGGCTCAATATTCCTGCAGAAGACTTCCAACGACTTGTTGAGTCCATGCCGCGTCGAGTTGTTGCACTTCGCCGGGCAAAAGGAGGGCCGACACGATATTAAGAGGTATCCCATGACTTTTGTCACTTCAGTGTAGAGCTTTATATTAACCCTACACTGCATGATTTTTTGTTCTTTGAAAAAAATGTATATGATTATTAGTGTAATAAGAAAACATTGGAAAATATTTAAAAAAAATAATTTTGAGGATAGATGGTTGTATTTGCTTTAAAGATACCTAATACTTGCTTTTTATGCTTGAGTTGCCTTATGCATGGTCATAAGGAAAAATAGTCCATGATCCAATTGGCAACGCAGTGTAGGGTTAAGAGGAAGGAGCAGTTACATATGTGTCTTACGCCCAAAAGTGTTAGTAAATTTTATATTTGCATGAAACATTAATTAAAATACTTTTAGGGTAGATGAGGGGGGTAACATCACAATTAACCACTGGATAGTAGAGGACGACACCCACTACAGCAACACCACTGCCAATGCATATTTTTAAATACTAAGGGTATTTCATAAAAACTAAGAGCTATTTTTTTACGTAATGGCAACAACACGAAACTAAAAAAAAAAGTGCAGGCAATTTTTTCAAACTTAACTGCACTTTTATACAACATTCTAAACGAAACAGACGATTTTATTTTCCTAGTTCCGTGCATGTTTAAAAAGCTGTTTTACTCGTTCTACAGAAATGATCCAGGGTTAAGAAACGAAGTGATTTGAGTAATAACATTTTGCTACCGTTTGGTCAGCTCCAGAAACGGTTAAGTTAATGAGAGTCTTACAAAATAAATGTTTTGGTGCATTTAGGATTGGTAGGTCTATGAGTCCCTAGGGGACTGTTCTGCAGACAAACGGCCTTTTTTCGATCGATCATTGAATTTTTAGGGAGCGTAGAGATCACTCTTTTACCCCGAATCCTTTGAAAGTTACATTTAAAGGATGCAAAACGGTCCTTCGGCAAAATTAAATTTCTTGTGCAGTTTCGCATCGAAAAGAGCCCAGGTGCCTCCATCTGGCGGTAACTGGGCATCAAAATTAACTGTGCCAACGCATCACAATGGTGTCACAATGCAAAGATTGGATGCTTTATCGGGGATCGCACTGGGTCTGCAAAAGGCGTTTTCTCGCTTTAGCAGCCCCTATTGGAGAGAAAAAAAAATGATGCAAAACGGAAAGTCTACTTTTCGTCCCTGCGGAGCGGGGCGAGACTAAATCGCATGCTGAGAACTTGCTACGTGGAAGGTATAACAGTAGTTAAAAACGATAACATGAACTTTTTTTCAGTATTTTCTACTTTTTTTTTTGGTAATTTTGTTGGCACTTTATGTTTTTTTTTTCACAAGATATAGTAGCAGACAACGCACAGAAGTGACCCAACAGCCTTTCTTGAAATCACCACACCATTTACAAATTGTAGACTCACCAAAACTATGTCTTTGTAAGCTTCGTTCATTAACTTAACTGTTTCTTGCATTATATTGTCCAAACGGTAGCAACATTTTATGGCACAACTTATTTCGTTTTTCAACTCTGAATCACTCATCTCCGTTCTGTACAGCAAAAAAAAAAAAAAAAAAACAGTTCTTTCAGCAGGCACGGAACGAGGAAAATAAAATGCATCGGCTTCGTTTAGATTTTTGCTTAAACTTTCAAAAAGTCGCTTGCACTTTTATTTTTGAGTTTCGCAGAGTTTCCACTGCGTAAAAAATCACTCAGTTTTTATGGAATGACCTTTGTAGGTAGTCTCTTCTGCTTAGATCGGGTACACAGGAGTTCTAACACAAACAACCACTAGCTGTAAGCCGTAAACTATGTAAACTATGTTTAACCTCATTATTCTATTGAGCTTATAAATTGAGCTAGTGGGCTGGAATTTTCAAAATTGGTATTTTGAATTTAGAAACGCTTGAGAATTCATTTGTTACCATTCTGTATCAATAGATTCTCCCTAAATTTTAGCTTCTAAAGACACCATCTTTGCTCTCACAAAGGACCCCCAAAAACGGCCAAAAGTCCCCCCCCCTTCTCCTTATTTTCTTAACGAAATTGTAAGTAATGCATGGTGAGCAGGAATTATGAAACCGATTTCAAAAAACTATATTGCTGCACCAAAGCGCGATAAGTGACTTAAGAATTTAAAAAGAGAAATACAGCAAGGTTTTTTTTTTTTTTTTTTTGCAGTTACAAATGTTTGAGGTGTAACTCTCATGTTACACGGAATATCTTGTCCGAACTACTTCCACACATTTTATAGCTTCGCTCTATCAATAGTTGATATTGATGACGCCATTTAAGTATCGCTCTGGCAAAAGGTATGTAGTAACGTACAGTCATAGAAAAAAAAACGAAACACTCGCTCGTATTCGAAGACTATTACCACTAGAGACACGTGTAATATGTTATTTTTTCAGGAATAATGTGCTCTATAAATTTCTATTGGGAAAATGTTGTTAAGGGGTCGTCTTCATACAAAAATCGGCATCAACTTTAAAATTTTCTAAGACCCCCCCCCCCTTTTTATCGCATATTTGTGATCAGCAACATCATTTAACTTTGTATACGAAATCGTTTCAAATTTGCTCCAGCCGTTGCTTTACAATTGAACTGCGAAAAAACCGTCCCGTAATGTTCAAAATATTTTTGATACTTAGGCATATAATACCTAAACCACGATAGGTACGGCAAAGTTTGTTTTTTTATGTCAAAGTATGAACCAACCCAACAATTAAAACGTCATTGACTTTCTTTCAGATAAAATTTTGAATTTTTTATAAATTATGAAATTAATATTTGAAAAAATGATGATCTTGAACCATATAATATTTTGATGGAGATACAATCTAGAAGGGGTTTCAAAGGAGAATCCAAAATGGGAGCTCAAAACATCCAGTAGTTTTTGAGATATGCTAAAAGAACCATTTTTATGGCCCATATACAGCTGTGCAAACTGAAACAATAGCAGGGAATTTCTATGCAAAGAAAGAGGAATATACTTAGCCACCAGTTGCAGAACATGCTCAGCGTTTTGATATAGTATTTAGTTTTCAACAGTTATAATATGTTGAAAGCGAAACGCTAATAAAACTGCTGAGTTTATTTTAAAACTGGTAGACAATCCAATTTTTTGTCCATTAGTGAGAAGTCTGCATTCATGCAAAATGTGCGCAATTAAGAAAACTTTTTACGTGGGCACTTGATTTTCATAGAAAACTGTGGTGTCTCGGAAGGTTATTTGGAATAATTTGTAACGATTAAACGTTTTTTAAATTCTGAGCCACGGTCTCAACATTATTGCTAATCCTAATACAGTAGTTTATATAAATATAAGAGGTTACTTTTAAGTTGTAACCTCTCTCCAGAAGATGTGTGCTGCAACGGTTAGTGCGTATCTAAAAGTATCCAACTATCTTTGTTTAATCAAAAATATAGAATGTTGCGTTTTTCCCTTGAACTCTACACAGTTGGGTTTTCTCTTCCAAATTTCAAAAGATATTATAACTTTAACAAAACCCGAAAATTTTTAATTAATTATTAAAAGCAAACGTATTATTGCGAGTAGTTTTAGGTAATTTAATCGAAAAAATATGATTTATCTACTCTTTGTAAAGTTCGACCTTGAAAGTAGAATTTTAAATGTGGTGGTGGTCCCTAAATCTTTGGTCGGTCATAACTTTTGTTCTACTGGTCCTAAAGTGATGCCGCTTGGTACCCAGCATACTTTTGGCCCTCCGTATCTAATTATGTAACCAAATGTAGGGGTTCCCATTTGAAAATTCAGACTGAGTTCATTTCACTTTGTATATAGCCCCTTATCAAAATTTTTCTCACGTTTTTTTTTTTTCTATGACTGTACAACTGCATCCTTGAGGTTTTTGTGTTTTTGGCATCCGTAGTTGATAAACGTATAACCTTTAAACCAGACATAGGGGTCTGGTCTGAGCTGTATTACACATTTGACTTTTGTCGTACAGCAAAAACCTCACATATTGAATATTTCTAATAAAAAAAAATAAAAACCATTGATATAGTGCTTTAAATTTATGATTTTCGTATTGCAATGGGTGCAGTTATTTCAAAATATAATGTTCTGAAATCAGGTTCATCATTTGTGTTCCCCCACTATATTTTAAAAAGGGTTTGGGTTTATCAAATTTAATATAAATGTGACCTATTGGTAACATTGCTTTACTATTGACTTATCCATTCCATTTCAACACAATATTGGAGAACAAAAAAATATATATATATATAATTACGAGTAATATTCGCATAACAAACGTAACTTTTAAATTGTTCTTAATAAAATATTAGTTTCAAAATAGGCTTAAATACAGGAAACATTTCCCAATAAAGTGTTTTTAAATTTGAGAAATAAGTTATTATCTAGATTTAGCTAGTGTGGTGTTTTATCATAAGTAATTTTAAGCCAGAGCAACCAAGGACCTTGATTCCAAATATCCGAAACGAGGCTGGATCCAAAATGTCGGATGGGTCAGATTATACTCTAAAAGAGCTCAAATATGAAACTTTCAATTAGACATTTTCACATTATTGTAGCTCTTAGACAGGAGAATGCCACTTTTAGAAATAATTTTGCGTATGAAAAAAAAACTTGTGTAGGAGAAAATAGGGAGGTTTGGCCCCCACACATAAAATATTATAACCATTACCTCAAACTACATTTCAAATTTAATGCTAGTACAAGATAACTGCAATGATTACATCCACAGAAATGTAAAAAACTGTTGAATTAGTTAAATTTTAAACTATAGAGGCGATAATTGTTAATAATGTGCCAGTCAAAGTTTATCTGCAAAGAATTTCTTTGTGCCTCTACTGATCATTGCATGAATGACGCCTGAGATCCGATGGGAACTCACACATACTGTCCTAAGAGGATAAAATTTAAATGTAAACCTTTCTGAAAGGCAACTATGGACATTTCAAATCATTTTGAAATTTTAAAATTCATTTTCTCCGCTTCATCTTTCTGCTTATTTGTTAACCCTTCACTGCACGATTTCTTATATTTTCATGAAAAAAATCACATGTTACACTTTAAGAGCTCTGAGTTCAGGAAAAATAAAGAAAAAAAATAATCTTAAAAATGTGCACCAAAAATTATGTTTTAAGTGCTTGTTTCACATATGACACAAAGCACATAGTATATGCTTATACCGATAAGTGCAATAACCTACAATGTGTTTTGTGCCATAAGTGGAACTAACAAATTTTGCCACTAAGTACAGCATATATATTTAAACATTTTTAGAAGAAAGGAAATAATGATATGGCACACTTTTTACTGTAATGCAGACACCCTATTTTTCAAAAGCAAGAACTGTAATACTGTAAAATCACACTGTAACTGTAAAAATCACACTAAACTTATAGCAATGTTCCAGAAGGGGTATAAAGCTCAGTTTAACTGCATTTAAATAGCATAGGAATATATGAGGGTTTTTTTGGTTTGTGACAGTTCAGGCACACCATGTAGTGAAGGGTTAACAAGCATTAAAAATACCAGTATGAGTAATAAGTTGAACAAAAAAAAAAACTATGATTTCATAAACAGTACAAGTATTTGAATGTTTTGTACTGCAGTGCTCCCGCTCTTAACAGTCAAAGCGATAAATTTGAAACTATACTATTTACCTTTTCCATCCAGTAGTAAATTTTAATTACTGGATAGATTAAAACATACACTGCTCGACATTGAAAATGCAACACCAAGAAGGAGTGGTCAGAAATTGATGAAATTTGGTAAGAAGACAGAGACAGCATGGAACAATAAGTGATATTTATTTCAAAATAAATAAGCAAAATTTAGAGCGAGGACGGCGTCGGCTCAGTAAGAAGTAGGACCACCGCGGACAGCGATGCACGAAGAAACACGTCTAGGCATGGAGTCAATAAGCCTGCGGATGGTGTCCTGAGGGATGGCACTCCATTCCCTTTCAACCATTTGCCACAGTTCGTCCTTTGAACGAGGCAGTGGCAGGTTCTGCAAACGGCGTCCAATCACGTCCCACACATGTTCGATTGGTGACAAGTCAGGAGAGTATGGTGGCCAGGAAAGCATCTGTACACCTCGTAGAGCATGTTGGCTGATTCGAGCACTGTGAGGCCGGGCGTTATCCTGTTGAAAAATTGCATTTGGCAGACCCTGAAGGTAGGGGATTGCCACCGGCCGCAGTACACATTATCTACATATCGTTGGGCCGTCATAGTGCCCCGAATACGAACTAGAGGTGATACGGAATTGTATGCAATAGCGCCCCAAACCATTATGCCACGTTGTCGCGCTGTGAGGCGTTCCACAGTTACTGCCGGATTCGATCTTTCTCCACGTCGACGCCACACACGTATGCGATGACTATCGCTGGACAAACAGAAGCGGGATTCATCTGAGAACACTACGGTTTGCCATTCTGCCATCCACGTCGCTCTGGTCCGGCACCATTCCAAACGTTGGAGTCTGTGCTGTGAGGTCAATGGCAGTCTTCTTAGCGGGCGCCGTGATTGCAGGCCACGTGCAACCAGTCGACGGGAAATGGTTCTGGTCGACACAGGAACATCCAGGGTACCTTGCACGTGCTGCAGAATCGACGTACAAGTGACTTGCGGGTCCGCCACAGCTTGTCGGTGAATCCGTCGATCCAAGCGGTCTGACGTCACTCTGGCTGCACCTGCACCCCTCAATGTGGCTACATTTCCTCTTTGCAACCATCTCCGACACAGCCGATGCACAGTGCTTGCATCCATGTGGGTATCAGCTGCATTTTGACGTATGGACCAACCTCCCCTTCTCAGTCCGATCACCATACCTCTTGTAAAGTCGTCTATATGCTGGAAGTGTCTTCGTTGAGGACGGCGTGGCATTTCCTCCTATCACACGTATCCTTCGAGACAAAAACCAAATTTCTCCGATAATTAGTCTGGCAGAAAAACCTACATGAACATAGCCCTCTTTTCAACTTCATTCTCTTATATCTTACTTCACGTGCGTCGGAGAACTGCGCATTTCATATCATTTGCATAACTCGGTGACGTGCGTCTACGGTAAAATTTGCATGAATTTCTGACCACTCCTTCTTGGTGTTGCATTTTCAATGTCGAGCAGTGTAATTGATTATTGAGCAAAATATCTTGAAACGGCATCTTGAATATAAGACAAATTTTAAAGTTGTTTTTTTTTTATTTTCATATACAGATCGCAATAAAGGGAAATCCTATTGTGCACTGTCTGGTGAGTATTATGGGTAAAGCAGTCGGATTTCCATTTTTTCGATTGCTAAAATAGTTTCTACTGCACAAAAACTTGAAAATATGGCTTGTATGTATGCAAGATGTCATTTCAAGATATTTTGCTAAAAAATCTATTAAAAAATCTATCTGGCATTTAAAATTTACTACTAGAGGGGAAAAGGCCCTTGCTAACAAGGATAATTACATTGTTGATTTAAAATAAAATCTGTTAACAACTGATTTGTTAGAAAAAAACGACATTTTTTTTTGGTCCCCTTAATATTAATTGGGAACTTGCACACATTGTTCTTGCCCTTTGTTAGAGAACAAAATCGAAATTTTGAAAATATGATCTGGTATGTAAACATCCTTTTGTAGGAGAAATAAAGAGTTTTGGCCCACGTATCTTAAACATAATAAAAATACCTCAAGAAAGAGTACATTTCTAATGAAATGCTATTGCGAAAGAACGGTAATGATTAAATATACAGAATTATTATCAATTTGTAAATCGATTTATAATTCAAAACGGTAGATGTTACAATTGTTAGAAGCGTGTCAGTCAAATTCAAGTATTAAATTTGTTCCTCAGAATAAGATTACTAAAATTTTATCGCTTCCGACTCCTTTACCCCAAAATATTGACTCCAACTCCTCGATTCCGACTTCGTAGTTACAGAAAAAAAAAAAAAAACGAAACACTCACTCGTATTCGAATTTTATTAATACTATAGAGACACCTGTAAGGTGTTATTTTGGGTTTGGGGTCAAAATGTCGCGGCCGAAATGTCGCGGCCAAAATGTCGCCGAGCCAAAATGTCGCGGGCTAAAATGTCGCGGGCAAAAATGTCGCCGAGCCAAAATGTCGCGGGCTAAAATGTCGCGGGCCAAAATGTCGCTGGTCCAAAATGTCGCCGAGCCAAAATGTTGCGGGCTAAAATGTCACGGGCCAAAACGTCGCCAGTCCAAAATGTCGCCGGTCCAAAATGTCGCGGGCCAAAATGTCGCGTGGTCAAAATGTCGCCGGTCTAAAATGTCGCCGGGCCAGAATGTCGCCGGTCAAAAATGTCGCCGGGCCAAAATGTCGCCGGTCGAAAATGTCGCCGGGCCAAAATGTCGCCGATCAAAAATGTCGCCGGGCTAAAATGTCGCCGGTCTAAAATGTCGCCGGTCCAAAATGTCGCCGGTCCAGAATGTCTCCAGTCAAAAACGTCGCCGGTCCAGAATGTCGCCGGTCCAAAATAACGCCGGTCCAAAATATATCCGTTCCAAAATGACGTAAGTGTATAGTACAGATTGAATGTTTCTAGTAATTCACAAATTCAATGCAGCTTAATTATGTAGCTCAATTTTACTAATAAGCTTGTCACGATATGATAAATACACCTGTTTAGCAACTTTTTTTAAACGTAGCAGTTTAGAAAATTAGCTTAAGTTATTAACAAAAATGTAACTGAATTGATTTCTTCTAAAGCTTAAATTATTTCAGTACCAAAATAATGCCATAGTTTTTTCAGCGCTGTACTTAGGGCCCTGGGACGCTAAATTTCTTCCTTTTTTAATACGCTTTTACTAGTTTCACAAGTAGGTTTTTTTGTTTGTTCGTTTGTATGTATGTAACTCTGTGTCAAAAATAAAATTCACGTTCTTTACAAACGTATAAAAGTAATATGTTTAATACCATTATTATTACTAAAGTCTAAACTATATTGCATGTTGATGTATAATAAGTGCATTTGACATTAGTTCTGAGTTGGGCATCGATCGTCCACAAAATTATAAGTGCATGTAAACTTAGCGGATATTCAACAGTTTTCAAAATCTTTTTTTGAATTTGATTTACTCTAAAAGCGTATTTTTTAGTTTTTTAAAACTATATTTAGGATTATTTCTTTTTTTTTCATACAAAGAAATTAAACAAATAAATTTGCTGTAAAGGCATTTTTTTTGCAAAAACGGAATACCGTTTAATCACCGCGTAGCCGGCAATTTTCTTATAGAACATTTTCTTAAGGAGTTGTTTGGGGACGTTTGAAATCAAATTAGTTCATGGAATTATTGTTTTCTTTGTAACAACTGAGTGATGGAAGGGGAGGTGAAATGTCAAGAGAAAAAATGCTATTATATTCAACTCCACATTTAAATACTGATTGTAACGAAGGTACAGAACCATGTCTGAGCTGATTAACGCCAGAAATGAATAAGCATCTCTCCCTTTAAGACCATTCTACAAACAAAATTTTGTCTGAATACTTGCATTACTTCTTGATATACATCACTCACAAATAATGAAAAATAAAAAGTTCAATTGCTCTGCTTCCTCGATGATGTGGCGTATCTTCTGAAGGCTTCCTATGGGCCAATTTTTATTTTATTTCGTCTGAACCTTCTTCAGACATTAATCACGCTATGCTGAAAACGTTCCATTACATTCTTGCATGTAAAAACTTGGAAGAACTAGCGGCAAAAACCAATCAGCACTGAATCACATATTGGTTGGTACATGTATATACCAAATTTCATTCTAATTCACGCACTAAGTTTCGTGGTAGAGTCGCCCCCAAAAAATGGGTCACGCAGATACACACTTACACATTTTCCCTTAAAAAAAAATAAACGATAAAATTGAATTCCTCACACGTCAGAAAGTGTAAATTCTTCCAAATTGACAATTTTTCACTGATCCAATACTTTCTTTTACACATTTTATGAAGAAGAAAATAAAAAGACCTCTATTATTTAAATAATATAGACTTGCTTTCGATTATGCAAGAAATTTTAACAGAAACCAAGTTTCAAATATTGTATATCTGTCTTATTCATTTCACTGTTCTTCAACTTCTTTTTTAACACACAAATTTTCCTTTCGATATCAATTAAACTTGACTTGGGCGGCTAATCTATTCGTTTTTAAGTTGGTAGATAGCGAGTTACGGTGAAATAAGCTATTGTAAATAAATAACGTACGCTTGTTTGAAAACTATTTGTTTCTTGGAAAGCGCTCGAAACAGTTACAAGCCGAAAGGGTACATTTTTTTTTAGTATTTTCAAAAATGTTAGTCCATACTATCGTTAACGCACACGTTCATCAACAGCAATTAGCAATTTTTTGCTAATTCGGTGTAAAAAAGCCTTTTCATACATTTTAATTTTTGATACTAACTGTATCAATATCGGACCTTCTACATTTTTGTCTGACGACATTTGAACTGGCGACATTTTGGCCCGCGACATTATTGACCGGCGACATTTTGGCTCGGCGACTTTTTGGACCGGCGACATTTTGGCCCGCGACATTTTAGCCCGCGACATTTTGGCTCGGCGACATTTTGGCCGCGACATTTTGGCCCGCGACATTTCGACCGCAACATTTTGGTCGTATACCGTTATTTTGTCAAGAATATTGTGTTCTACAAGTTTCTGTTGCTACATTGTTGTTAAGGGGTCGTCTTCATATTAAAATGGGCGTCAACTTTAAAATGTCGTATGATAACCCCCTTTTGTATCACATATTTGTGATTAGCGTCATCAAAAACTTTGTATACCAAATCGTTTTAAATTTGCTCCAGCCGTTGTTTCACAATTGAACTGCGAAAAAAACATTCCTTAATGTTAAAAAGATTCTTAATACTTATGTATACAATACCTATACCACGTTGGGTGCGACAAATAATGTTTTTATATCAAAGTATGAACCAACTCCAAAATAAAATCTTCCTTTTCTTCCATTCAGATGAAATTTTGATTTTTTTACGAGTTATTAAAATCAAAATTTAAAAAAAGGATCATCTGGAACTACATAGAATTGTGATGGAGAAGCAATCTAGACGAGATTTTAAAAGGAGGAGATTTAAAAAAATTGGAACTCAAAATACCCAGTACTTTTGATGATATGCTAAAAGATCCTTTTTCGGGACCATGGAAGTGATTTTCTAAGCATAGAAAGATGAATATGTATATCTACCAGTTTCAGAATATACTCAACGTTTTTATTAAGTATTTTGTTTTCAAGAGTCTTTTTTGGTGAAGGCGAAAAGCTTAATAAAAACGATGACAACATTTTGAAACTGGTAGATAAACCAATTTTTTTTACAACAGTGACAAATCTGTTTTCATGCAGCAATTAAGAAAACTTTTAACGCAGGTATTGGATTTTCACAGAAAAATGTAAGAACAAGTGAAATATCGGAAGGTTACCCGGAAATAATCTGCGATGGTTGTGCTCTTTTTTAAAGTATAGGTCGGCTCCCCAGCCTTTTCTAAATAACTTAATCCTTGGAGAATCATATGGATTTTTTTTCATGTAATTTAGTATGTGATTTAACGTTTAAACTTAAAATCTGAACATTTTTGCAGTTATCACGATGTTTTTTTTTTTTTTTTAGTTGCACTTTTTTTTCACAAAAAAATTACCCCTTCCACCTCTTGGTTAGTCAGACAATTTAATGCAATTGTTTTTTTTTTACCTGCATTCATGCATCATAAATGGACCCCATAATTGAAAATAAACATCATGCCCAGAAAAAGCTAAGAAGGAAAATACATCTACAGTTGTCTCCTACTCTATCAAGACAGTATTACTTTTTTAAGTACTACAGATATCTAATGAATTCCCAACCACAATCCATAAATCACACCATTTAATATATAAGATCATTCGACAAAAATTTGCTTTCATAAATCACAAATGTGTATCTAAGGCCGAAATAAACATCACTAACTGTATCTCATAGAGTTTCAAAGATTTTTTTTTCAAACCATGAATAGCTATAAAAAAAAATGTAACAGGATCATAGTTTCTGAAATGCAATTTTCTATCTATCACGCGCCATCCGTTATTCATCAGAATGTTTTGACTTGACAGAAAGGAAATATGTTCCTGTAACATTTGAAGGGCAATAGGAAAGATTTTCTAATAATAAAATGGGGCAATAAAAAAACAGGGTGAGATAAGATTTAGGATCGAGATCACATTTAGAAGAATAGCGAATTTTAGTGCTTTAACACAAAGGAAATATTTTTTTGAATGTGTATTAATAACATTTATTCTAACTTTTTCATTTAACCTTACCATTACAATATTTATCGTTCAAATTTTTACTAAACCTGTGTTTTAAACGCAGTTCAAACATTTGTTATATTTTATGTTTTAAAGGTTAATCTTCTGTCTCTTGAATAGAATTTTGTTTTAAATAGAGTGCATAACATATCTCAGACTCTTTATTCTATATTTTCAGCTATACTGATATAATTGGGACTTGCAAAGCGTTATGAATTTTACACCTAAGATGCAAGGACTTAGTGTACGAAGATGTGCCAGGCGGGAAGGGAGAGCACAATCACTAAAGTGAATTAGAAATAGTTCTTAAAAATCAAACTAGGTCTTAACATGATAGAGATGTCTAAGGTTCGAAACAGTGTTTTGTTTGTTATTGTAGTTAAAAATAAGACAAAAAAGGTTAAGAGATAAAGAGAAATCTCCCTGTTTCTTTTTAAAAGAGAGAAAACTCCTTAATCAATACATTGATAATAGCTATTATAAGCTACATTAAAACATCAGACTTATTTTTATGACATATTGCAATGCACTTTCAAAATAACTTCAATATACACATGATGCCGTATGCTATTCATGGAAAAAACTTTTATTTTTTCTATAAATAGGAAGGAAACCATTACTTGGCGCAAGAAATACTGATGTCTTCAAAACTCATAGAAACTTTTTGTTTGCGCTATATATATCTGAGCTAAAGATATTTGTGTGTGCATCAGAAATAAAATTCACTGCTTGAAACTTTCGTATTCAATGGGATAGTGATTTTTGATTTTTCTAAAACTCATTTAATAAAACTGGCTACAACAAAATTGAATTATATTTTTTGTAAACGAGTTTTTTCAACCATAAACGTAACTGAAAACAGAAGTTAGATGCTATTTATGAAGTTAAACAGCTATAACGCTAAAAATAAAAATCGTCTTAATAATTTTCGATAGTGCTGAAATGTAATTTTTTTAAACTGAAAAATTATGGTGCTTATTTATATGGCTAGAAAACAATGAAACTTATTTATACATTTTTGAACATAAAAGGATATTTTTACATTGGAGCAATTTTATAGATCACTGTTAAAAAATCGTAAACATTCCTGGAAATAAATGTGCGCAAATATGCCTAAATGTTGCCAGAAGCACATTTAGGCATATTTGTGCATATGTGTGCACATTTACACATATGTGTGTCGACGAAATAGGTGAAAGTTTCACGTTAAAAGTCGGTAACTGTATTGAAATTACCCTGGAAACTTTCTGAGAAATTAAGAAACATTTCTAACAAAACCCGGTCACGATATTTTAACAAATCTCTCAGGAACCTTTCAAGAAAACTTATATTTGATTATAGTAATAGTTTGAATGAATCCTGATTTACCAGAAAATCTGCTAATAACAAATACGGCTAAAGCAAATATCCAACACCGTATTTACTGCAATTCCTTGCAAAACTCCAACATTCAGAAAATAAATTTCTGCCCTTATTTGGAACACTGTCAATCAAGACGAGCCATAACAGAGCTGAAGGCGCAACGCTTTACAACAATAATAATAATTTAAAAAAAAGTATATTTTACGAAGTAGTAGTTTTTAAATAGACCTCTGCATGCATGCAACTTGTAGTAAGTCAGGATCCTTTTTGCAAGGACACTTGATTTTCTCAGGAAACTGGTGGAAACAAATGCAATTCCGTAATATTACCCGGAAATAATCAGTGACGCTTTGGAATTTTTATACAGTGCTCTGAAAACGTTCATTTCCTCAGCTGTTGAACACGCTCAATACACTTAGCAGTTATGTTAAAGAGGATTCATTTGCTAGCTAGGTTACTTAGTTTTTTGCCTCTCGAGAACATGTTAACAGTCTCCAGAGTCTCTCACCTATATTGAACCGATATCAAACGTTAGTGACTGTTGATCACATATCAATTTCTTAGTGTTTTTCAAATGAAGCAGAAATATAACGCGGAAAGTACAGTTACAAATATTCCTAAAATTTTACAATAAACTATATTGGCATTCATGTTGCCAGTACTTAAAACTAAAAGCCTATTTAACTGTAAAATTTTGCGAGCGAGATGTAGTAGGAATCGAACCCGGGACCCTGGATTTGCGTACCTGTTTGCCAGTCACCGTACCAAAGGAGCACATCAGCCAAGTGAAAATGGGCTGTTAAGTACTTCGCACAGGAAGACACGCGGTGTATCAATTGGAGCTGCAATCGATATGTTTTTCAGTACAATTTACTGTAAAAAATTTCTCTTCAGTAGACACTAAATTTGACAGTAATATTTACCATAAAATTTTACTGAAGTTTTAACAATGTAACACAGACTAAAAGTACTACTACGCTCACAGCCGACAAGAATAGTTTCTGTACCTAAGTACCATAGGCTGCTGGTGCACCGAAAAAGGTGGGGGATTAGAGAAGACGCGAAAAGAGGGATTGGGGGGGGGGGGCATGCCTCTAAAGTATTTTTTTTTTCTTTTTGAATACTAGGATAAACTATTGGATTTTTATACAATTATTGACTAAATGACCTTCTTAAAAAATCGGTCCACGGATTCAAAAATCAGGACAAATGGCCATACTCGACACCTAATTCCAATTCAAAGTTCCGCTTTGATTTTTAATGCGAAAAAAATAGTAAATTAATTAATAAATCAATATAAGAAAAATACAAAACGCACACTGATTAAGTCGATTCTTTCTTTGATGACGTGAATTGATAGATAATTTTGAGCCAAGAAGCATGAATGGGGCAATGAATGCCTTTTGCTTTTAAAAGTAAGGAGAGAGTCGCTCCCTTCGTTTCTCGTACGAGCCACCTATTCTAAAGACCATCTATTCATAAGCCTTTCTTTTGTCTTAAAGTAAAACAGCAATATTCATTTACAGTTGATGTGATTCGCCAAGAAATAAAAAAATAAAATATAAAAATAATAAAGGAAAATAAACATGCAAAAAAGGACTATATTGCATGGAAATCTTAAGAAAAAAAGCGTAATGAAAAGCAAAATACAGTTCAACAAAGATATAAAATTAGTTTCCAATCAATTGCGAATACGTATGAAGTCGGCTCGCTTGCTCACACTCTAATAATTTTTGAGAACTCGGCAGTACTACGCTACGTTATTAAACAATTTTTGCTTACTTCTGTACCACAAATATTATGTCACAACTCATGTGAGACATTCTTATTAAACAATAACTCTTTGCAATGAGCGTACATAAAAGTGAGAATTGTAGTGACCACTGCTAGTCTAGTGAATAAGGCATTAGACTCGGAACCATATCGCACATCCAGAATAAAAGGGGCACATCTCAAAAAATGCATTTTTTGGAAATATGTTTAAATAGCGTACCTTAGTACACCTTACATGAGAAACCGACCCATTTTTTTCTAGTGATAACAGTCGCAGCTAAAAAGCAACTTATGCCCTTATCATTCTCCAGATTCTGCCGATTGTGAAGGGAGAATTGAGTTTGAAAGGGGCACATCTTTGATAATCGGAGTTCGCCGAGCGGAATTGGTGCAAATTATGGCTAGTACTTTTTTTAAACCAATTAAGAAAACCGTAATTTCGCTTTTTTTTTGAAGTGACACTCGTTTTAATTGTTCGTTATTAAATATAAATTGTTTGTGCACAAGTACTTTATGAAGGGTTCCCTTTTTTAGAATAAGAAGAATAGTATGATGTAATCTAGCGTCAAATCATTAGGAATTAAAATTTGATTTAATATCGCTCTGAAATGAAACAGCGATAGAAAGTATCAGTTGACAAAATGTTTCACATTTCAAATAAAATAAATGTATCTAAAAATCCTTAGAACAATTTTTTTCTTCGAGAAAACTTGCAATATTTTAATATACTAAAATTTCCTATATTTCATACAGTATACATTCTATCATTACAGCTAATTCAAAAAGAATGTATAAAAATATTTTTGGTAAAACTAAGCATCATGACTTCAGTGCATAATTAACCGTTTTAAATTCTACAGTCGAAAAATAAGTGAATCTAATTATTTTTTATTAGTTTTGTTTATCAGCTTCTATGCTTTTATATTTAAAAAAATTGCTATTAAATTGAAAACAGTAACGTATTACCTAATTTGTTGATTAAATACTTTTAGAACTATTTTATAACTCTACTACACAGAACCCTTTTTGTTAAATGTTTGTTAAAAGCTACAAACTTGAAAATAACTTTGTCACACATTTAGAATTACTATACCTATTTAAGTACAACGTTTAAACTACAAGCAAGGTCAATATTGAGAAATCAAAAAAAAAAAAAAAAAATCTGCAAACAATTTAGAGATACGTTATTTTTTTTAATAAATTTGAAATTCTTCGTATTATTTTTTCCCTTCGACTTTTTTGAATAGATCGTCTGCTTTGCGTTTAAACCTTCTGAAATGTTAAATCGAATCATTAATAAAGAAAGAAAACTATAATTGCTGTTGACTTTCTGCGCCCGTTTTGATCTAAATTCATACCCTGTTAAAGAGCGAAAATTAAAATTGGTAGTAGAATGTTTACATTCTGAATTTCGGTAAGACCAATTTTATAATGTGCTTAAAACTTAAATCTTGTCTAATTTATTATCAATAAAATTTATTTCTTCAATTTTAATGCTATCTGCTGGTTGTTTTTATTCAATGACTTTTAACATAGTTACTGCTCTTTTAAACAATTGAAATTCAACGGAATTCTGTAACAACTAATCATTCCTGCGAAACTGAACTACAAAGATGGAAATACCAATTACTGTCTAACATTTTTTCGCGAAACCTCCGTTGAATCTGCGCACGCGCCAAGTCTCTTCTGACTCTCTCGAAATAGGGGGGAAATGCAACGAGGAAGTAGCAAGCGAACAAAAACTGAAGGCATTGGGAAGTGCGCATCCTAATCCTATCTGATTTTAAAGTTTAATTTAGGCCTTTTCGGATTTCGTAAAATTTCAGCCACTGTAAGTAATAATGTAAGTATTCCACTTAAAAGATTTTCTTGCAACTCTCAGCCCCCCCCCCCCTCTCGTAAGCAGAGTGAAAGAACCCTGGCGTGACATTCTGAGCATGAAAGGACCTACGTGCCAAATGTGGCTCAAATCCGTTGTAATTTTGGGATTTGTATGAAGAACCCCCCTTCCTTGGGGGGAGGCAGTTGCCCCCACTCGTGGATAAAAAAAAAGGCCCGATATAAATTGCACAAAACATGCATCATTAAAAAATGTAGGTTAAAATCATGACAAGAACTTCAAAAAAAAAAAAATAAATAAATGGTGTATAAACCGATGCCCGTAAGAATAGCTATTTTGAGATGTGCCCCTTTCATTCTCCACGAAAATGGAGAATGAAAGGGGCACTTCTCATTAATTAACGACTTATTTAAAATTGACCGGGAAACGCAGACCATAGTCACCTAGCAGAACCTTTAATCAACCAATCAATGAGAGTTTATCTAATTTCAATAGTTATTAGAGTCAGGGCAAGGATTTAAAAAAGTTTAAATTTTCAAATCGATTTTTCTCAAAACAGCTATTTTGAGATGTGCCCCTTTCATTCTGGATGTGCGATATGTTAACCCTACACTGCATGATTCTTTGTCCCTTGAAAGACATATATATGTTTTTTAGTGTAATAAGAAAACATTGGACAATATTTAAAAAAAAATAATTTTAAGGATCGATGGTTACATTTGCTTTAAAGATACCTAGTTCTTGCTTTTTTATGCTTGAGTTGCCTTATGCACTCACCAAATGTTCACCAGAGACATAAGTAGAACTCCTTTAAAAGAACAGGTTGACCAATCCGACATTTTGGTTCCAAGACAGCTTTGGTTCCAGCATCGTTTCAAGTATTTCTAAACACGTTAACATTGTCGATGGTAGCTCTGGAGCAGAAAACTGATAATAAGGTGAATAAAAGACTACATTAGGTAAATCTAGAAAGACAACTTATTTCTAAAAATTTAAAAACAGTGTTAGATATTTGCTGCAACTAAGCCCATTTTCATAAAGCACTTTTTTCAAACCTGTGTTTCAAAAATGTTTCCTTCATATAGACAAAAATAATTAAGCATCAATCAGACAACTCATCTGACGTTTAGCTACCATTGTTCTTCAATGTGACTTGAGTACACATACCGATGGTTCCGCGCCTCCCCTTTGGGAACCAAATTGCCGGATAAGTTAGCTCCCCTGTTATAGAGGCCTTAAACATAAAGAGCGCTTGCTTAATAATTCTGTGTACTCAAAATAATGTGGTTCGCCACTAGCGGATGTTTTCGATCCCTTTCTGAACTATGTCGCAACCGTGGTTGTGATTATGCCAAATGTCTGTTTAACCCTTTATGTCTGTTTACCCCCCCCCCCCCTGACGGGACTCAGATGTCCCGATTATATTCAATAAGTATTATGAACCCTAAATGGCTCGAATCATGTTCCAGCTTATAAGTACCACTCCTTGTACTTTGCTAAGAGGACGACATATAGTACCTGCGAGCAGAAACAGTTTTCTTAGGGGTCCTAAGGCGTAGGGGCCTTAAACCCCGAAATTTTGAAGTTTTTTTCTCTGTATATACGTTGTTTGATGTATTTTCAACTAAAAAAATCAAATTATATATATATAAACTCATTATTAACTTATTTTGGGACATAAAGGGTTAAGTGTCTCAATTTCCACTACTCACTCCTCCTCCTTTTATTCCTACTCGCAAAGAAGAAAAGTGAAGCTGTCCCCAAGAGCATTCCTCACAAACACAGGTTTATTCGTATATGTCATTATCTCAACTCTTTAACGTTTAAAATATTTAACATTGGTGCTAACAGACGAAATTCCAAACATTTTCTCCAGAAACTGTTAGTATGGGAACATCCGAAAACATCAAAACAAATGCAAATAAACAAAGTATATTTCAGGCCCGTCGTTTCGGGGTTCAGGGGAGGTCAATTGCCCCCCCCTCCTGATTTTGGGAAATCAATGTATTTATATGTAAGTAGACATGGTTTTTGCAATTTTTTTTTTTAATTTACACTGTGTATAAGCCCTTTGCGCCCCCCCCCCTCTTTAAAAAATTCGAAATAACTCTCCAGGTATATTTTTAGTTTTTGCCTGAATGATAAAAAAAAAGTGTGATAATCAAGAAACAAAATAGGTCAAATTGTAAAACTGAGAACAGATTTTGATCCTTTACTTGCTGTGTCAAACCAGAAACATTCACTGAAGAAATAAATAAATAAATAAAACATTACTTTTAATAACAATAATGATTATTTTGAATAAAACTACTCACACTTTTATTTATTTTTAATTTAATTTTATTTATTTTCTTATTAGGAGCCACTTTTTATTTGTTTTAAGTTTTTTACACTGTTTATGTATTTTTAAACTTTACTTTAATATTAAAAACTTTCATATTTTATCCACAAAGCTTTGTTTCGGGATTCCCCACAAGCTGCGATTCCTTATGACATAAAAACGAAAAATATGTATGTATATGTATATATTTATTTTTCTAAATTATTTTCAGTCTGGCAGTTTTTACTCTAGTGCTTCTGGTTCTTCCAGATAAAACCCTTAAATATAGCTAGTAGACATTATTGTTCATGAGTTCCCCGTTTCATCTGCTAAAGTTCGAATAAGCAAAATCGTCACTTTAGTTAGAATGTACGAAGATTTGAAGTTTTTTCTTGTGGGCTGGTATTAAAAAATGCGGAATCATTGTTTCTTAGCGGTATTATTTTAGCAAAAAATATTTTTATTTAATTTTAATAATCCCTTCAAAAGCTGTAGACAAGGCAGAGCAACAGACATACTTGCTAACCAACTGACAAATATATATATATATATATATATATATATATATATATAATATATATATATATATATATATATATATATATATATATATATATATATATATATATATATATATATATATATATATATATATATATATATATACAGGATTGTCCAAATTAAACTTCCCCAACTCAGAGGCCCGTGCAAGACGTTGTATGGGTCACAATGTGATGAAATTTTGGAAACAGACACTTCAGACCATGCGCTTAAGATTTATTAAATAAAAAAATAGTAGAAAAAGTTGCCGATAGGTGGCGCTGCAGACTAACAAGACATTCTACATATGTTCGATATGTGGGCCATAGTTCTCCACAACTTTTTCCATTCTTAAAGCAGTGTGTTCTACAGCTTAACGCAGTAAGTCCACACTAATTCCACGAACATGACCATTAATTTCGTCTTTAAGATGTGCCAAGTTGGTGGGGTGTTATTTCTTTGAAGATGTGACTTCTAGAGAGTGCGAAACTTGTTCTGTTACAGGAAGATGGTATCAAGACATGTTGACAACATTTGTAATTTCTGAACTTCAACAACGTGGCCGCCTCCAGGACACGATATTTATTCAGGATGGTGCACCTCCCCATATTCTTTGTGGCGCTCAACAAATGTTACAGGCGACTTTCACCGATGCGCGTGTGATCTGCCGCTGTTTTCCAGCAGCTCAGCCTCCTCTCTCACCTGATCTCACCCCGTGTGACTTTTGGTTATGGGGATTCCTAAAGGGTCTATCGAGAACGCCCCACAAACTTGGCACATCTTAAAGACGCAATTAAAGGTCATATTCGTGGAATTAGTGTGGCTGCAGAACACACTGCTTTACGAATGGAAAGAGTTGTGGACAACCACGGCACACATAGAGAACATCTGTAGAATGTCTTGTTAATCTGCAGCGCCACCTATCGGAAACTTTTTGTACTATATTTTTTTATTTATTAAATATCGAGCGCATAGTCTGAAGTGTCTGTTTCCAAAATTTCATCACATTATGAATCATACAACGTCTTGCACTGGCCTCTGAGTTGGGGAAGTTTAATTTGGACAACTCTGTATATTAGTTTAATTTTTCTCTTCCAAAAACTTTGATTTAAAACATCGGACAATATATATATCTATTATCCTTATTTAAAAAAAAAATTGTTGAAATAAATGAAAATGTGTTCAGAAAATAATTAATTAACTTTCAATCGAAAAAAAACCCCTTTCAAACGTGAAATATTTATAACCACAATGTATTCTCTATTGTAATTTAATTATACGAAGTATATACTTATTACCACAGTCTTCTATTTTACAAGAACGTGCAACTTTTCTAGTTGTTATTTATGTATTTATATGCATCTAGAATCTCTAGTGAACTGTACTTCACAGTAGTCAAGATAAATAATAATCATATCCATTTCCTTAACATTACGTTTTTTTTTTAAAAATACTATTAACTAGTTTAACTGTTTTATGCAGCTGATAAACCAATGACATGATTTTTTTTTGAGGAATATCATTTTGAAAAATAGAAAAAGTTAATAATTTTAAAACAATCGCAGTTTAAGTTCTTAGAAATTTCAATCTGTACGGAGAAAAATCGGTAGAAGTCTTTTATTTCCTAAAAAAGTGCAATATCTGTAGCATTACTGGAGGGGTAAAAGGGGTAGAGGAGGGTGCGTAAGTCGTAAAGTCATTCCTTCTTATTTCCCAAAATCGTAGTTGCCTTACTTTGCTGCACTATCTTTGTATTCCGAACAAAATATCGTGTCGTTTCTGCTTTAGAATACTAGAAATAGCCTTGAAAAATTATGGAACTTAGTGGACATAAAAAGGTTCCTTTTTTCTGTCACGCTCTGCATGATTGCTTTTGATTGCTGTCGTTTGAGCAAAAAAAGTAGAATAAAACTGGAGCTAGCGTAATTACTCTTCTCATTCTCAAGACACGTCGGTGAATCTAAAAAATATTACTTTACTTCCTATTCGTGAAAAGAAACGGAAGACGAGAACGATTTAAAAATATTAATACAATTTTAACAGAGTCACTAAAGGAAAGCAATTCTAGTTTAAGGACTTTTGATATTAACATTATGCTCATTAATTATTTGCAAGCTTCTTTTCGACTTTGAATAGTTGACAAATAAGGTGAAAACAATATGATGCGGCAATTCATAAAAGAAAAGTAAAGTTTAAAAAACACACATAAGTAAAGTGGAGTAAGAAACTCGCTCACTCATTCTAGTGTTCCTCGTACTGTCATAGAAAAAAAAAAAAAAGAAACACTCTGAATTATTCGACTGCTATACTTGCCAAGAACAATAGAAAGGTGTCTTCTGACATGGATTAGAGTCTTCTTTAAAACTATGTAAGTAAAAATTTCGATAAGGGGCTATATACAAAGTGAAATGAACTCAAAGTCTGAATTTTCAAATGGGAACCCCTACATTTGGTTACATAATTAAGCGCGGAGGGCCAAAAGTAAGCTGGGTACCAAGCGGCATCACTTTAGGACCAGTAGTACAAAAGTTATGACCGACCAAAGATTTAGGGACCACCACCACATTTAAAATGTTACTTTCAAGGTTGACATTTACAAAGAGTAGACAAATCATATTTTTTCGATTAAACTACCTAAAGCTACTCGCAATAATACGTTTGCTTTTCGTAATTAATTAAAAATTCTCGGATTTTGTTAAAGTTATAACATTTTTTGAAATTTGGAAGAGAAAACCCTACTGTGTAGAGTTCAAGGGAAAAACGCAACATTCTATCTTTTTGATTCAACAAAGATAGATGCATACTTTTAGCTGCGCACTAACCCATGCAGCACACACCTTCTGGAGAGAGGTAACAACTTAAAAGTGACCTCTTGTATTTATATAAACTACTGTATTAGGATTGGCAAAAATGTTAAAACCGTGGCTCAGAATTAAAAAAAAAGTCTAATCGTCACAAATTATTCCAAATAACCTTCCGAGATACCACAGTTTTCCATTTAAATCAAGTTTCATGCAAAAAGTTTTCTGAATTGCTACATCTTGTAAGAATGCAGACTTCTCACTAATGGACAAAAAATTGGATTGTCTACCAGTTTTAAAATGTACTCAGCAGTTTTATTAACCGTTTCGCTTTCAACATATTATAACTGTTGAAAACTAAATACTATATAAAAACGCTGAGCATGTTCTGTAACTGGTGGTCTAGTATATTCCTCTTTCACTGCATAGAAACTTCCTTCTATTGTTTCGGTTAGCATAGTTGTATATGGTCCCTAAAAATGGTTCTTTTAGCATATCTCTAAAACTACTGGATATTTTGAGCTCCCAATTTGGATTCATCTTTGAAACCCCTTCTAGATTGTTTCTCCATCAAAATATTATATGGTTCCAGATCATCATTTTTTCAAATATTAATTTCATAATTCATAAAAAAAATCAAAATTTTACCCGAGAGGAAGTCAATGACGTTTTTATTGTTGGGTTGGTTCATACTTTGATATAAAAAACAAACTTTGCCGTACCTATCGTGGTTTAGGTATTATATACCCAAGTATCAAAAATATTTTTAACATTACGGGACGGTTTTTTCTCAGTTCAATTGTGAAGCAACGGCTGAAGCAAATTTAAAACAATTTGGTATACAAAGTTGAATGATGTTGCTGATCACAAATATGCGGTAAAAAAAGGAGGGTTTTCATAGAAAATTTTGAAGTTGATGCCGATTTTTATATGAAGACGACCCCTTAACAACAATTTACCATTAGAAATGTATAGAGCACATTATTCCTGAAAAAATAACACATTACACGTGTCTCTAGTGTTAATAGTCTTCGAAAGCGAGCGAGTGTTTCGTTTTTTTTCTTCTATGACTGTACAGTAGGGTGGTCACAAGTAACATGGGAAAAAAATTTTTTCAACTAATCTTTTGCGGCACCCCCCTAAAATGTGCCAATGGGCTAGAAAATGAGATTTGCAAAGTTTTAGCTTAATCGGATAATATTAACACGTGCCGCAAAGAGGGTAAAGTTAAGAAAAACAGCGTTTTTTAGCCAAAAATTGTAGTTTTTACCTTGTAAAACCAAAACTACTGATCCTAGAAGCTTTATTTTAGTCTCATTTTGTAGGAAATTTTATTTTCTTTAAGTCTAATCTGATTTAAAGTTTCGAAAAAAATGATTAAATATTTTTCAGAATTTTCACAAGTCAGGCTGCAACGCAATTCCTCGAAACTGCAAGTAACATGGGGAAATTTTTTTTTCAACTAATCTTTTGAGGCACCCCCCTAAAATGTGCCAATAGACTAGAAAATGAGATTTGAAAAGTTTTAGCTTAATCGAATAATATTAACACGTGCCTCAAAGTGGGTAAAGTTACGAAAAACAGTGAATTTTTAGCCAAAAAGCGTAGTTTTTCCTCTGTAAAACTATAACTACTCATCTTAGAAACTTGATTTTGGTCTCATTTTGTAGGAAATTTTATTCTCGTTAAGGGCTATCCCATTTATTTTTGCTATCATGTCCAAAGTATTTATTTGGCTTTTTTCAGGTTAAATCCTGATAATTAATTAATTAATAAGTATATCCAAAATAAGAAATTTTCATGCAAAAACCTAAAAGCATTACAATATTCAATACATTTATTTGCTTATTGTTGGATTTATTTTGTCAATTAAAAAAGGGGTATTTTCGCGGTACTTTAGAAATAAATTAAACAAATTTCTGTTAAAATAGAGGAATTAAGTGGTTAAGACGGAAAGCAAAGAGTTAAAATGACAATAAAAGCTTTAACGCACCTTTATACTTATACTGTTAAATTATTAACATCATTTTACTACTCTTTACATACAAATTAAGTTGCTGATGGCTTGAATGGGATACCTTTTGATAAATGAGGACACTGTGCTTGCATTTAGCATACAGCATTAACTTGTAATAAAAGCTACCGTTGCTCTTTGTCTTTCGTCAAAGAGGAACTGAAGCCTGGAATTAATTTTACACCTCTTTCAGCTGTGTCATGGAACATCATTAAACTATTTACTGTCTTATTGCAGGCACAGTTTCTCATTTATCAAAAGGTATCCCATTCAAGCCATCAGCAACTTAATTTGTATGTAAAGAGTAGTGAAATGATGTTATATAATTTAACAGTATAAGTACACTGAAGTGACAAAAGTCATGGGATACCTCTTAATATCGTGTCGGTCCTCCTTTTGCCCGGCGAAGTGCAACAACTCGACATGGCATGGACTCAACAAGTCGTTGGAAGTCTTCTGCAGGAATATTGAGCCATGCTGTCTCGATAGACGTCCATAATTGTGAAAGCGTTGATGGGGCAGGATTTTGGGCACGAACAGACCTCTCGATGGTGTCCCATAAATGCTCAATGGGATTCATGTCGGGCGATCTAGGTGGCCAAATCATTCGTTGGAATTGTCCAGAATTTTCTTCAAACCAATTGCGAACAGTACTGGCCCGGTGACATGGCGCATTGTCATCCATAAAAATCCCATCGTTGTTTGGGTACATGAAGTCCATGAATGGCTGCAAGTGATTTCCAAGTAGCTGCACATAAGCATTTCCAGTCAATGTTCGGTCCAGTCGCACTAGAGGACCAAGTCCATGCCATGAAAAAACAGCCCACACCATTACGGAGCCACCACCAGCTTGAACAGTGCCTTGCTGACAGTTTGGGTCCATGGCTTCGTGGGGTCTGCGCCACACTCGAACCCTACCATCGGCTCTTACCAGCTGAAATCGTGACTCATCGGACCAGGCCACGGTTTTCCATTCATCTAGGGACCAACCGATATGCTCACGTGCCCACGAGAGTCGCTGCAAGCGATGTCGTTCTGTCAGTAAAGGCACTCGAGTCGGTCTTCTGCTGGAATAGCCCAAGAAATCCAAATTTCTCCGCACAGTTCTAGCAGACACGTCCATTGTACGTCCCACATTGATTTCTACGGTGATTTGACGCAGTGTTGCTTGTCTGTTAGAATTTACGACTCTTTGCAGACGTCGCCGGTCTCGATCTTTAAGTGCAGGCGGTCGACCACTGCGCTGTCCATGATGGGATGTTATGCCTGAAATTTCATACTCTCGGCACACTCTTGACACAGTGGATCTGGGAATGTTGAATTCTCTAACGATTTCCGAAATGGCATGACCCATGCGTCTAGCTCCAACTAACATCCCGCGTTCAAAGTCTGTTAATTCACGTCGTGCGGTCATCATCACGTTAAAACCTCTTCACATGAATAACTTGAACAGAAATGAAAGCTCTGTAAAAGCACTGCGCATTTATACCTGTTCTATGCGATGCTACTGCCATCTGAAAATTTGCATATTGCTATCCCATGACTTTTGTCACTTCAGTGTATAAAGGTGCATTAAAGCTTTTGTTGTCATTTTAACTCTTTGCTTTCCGTCTTAACCCTTTAATTCCTCTATTTTAACACAGAAATTTGTTTCATTTATTTCTAAAGTAGCGCGAAAATACCCCTTTTTTAATTGACAAAGTAAATCCAACAATAAGCAATTAAATGTAATTGAATATTGTAATGCTTTTAAGTTTTTGCATGAAAATTTCTTATTTTTGATATACTCTACGATTTAACCTGAAAAATGCCAAATAAATACTTTGGACATGATAGCAATAATGAATAGGATAGCAATAATGAATAGGATAGCACTTCATGAGAATGAAATTTTCTTACAAAATGAGACCAAAATAAAGTTTCTAAGATGAATAGTTTTGGTTTTACAGAGGAAAAACTACGATTTTTGGCTAAAAATCGCTGTTTTTCGTAACTTTACCCACTTTGAGGCACGTGTTAGTATTATCCGATTAAGCTAAAACTTTTCAAATCTCATTTTCTAGTCTATTGGCACATTTTAGGGGGGTGCCTCAAAAGATTAGTTGAAAAAAAAATTTCCCCATGTTACTTGCAGTTTCGAGGATTTACGTTGCAGCCTGACTTGTGAAAATTCTGAAAAAAATTTAATCATTTTTTTCGAAACTTTAAATAAGATTAGACTTAAAGAAAATAAAATTTCCTACAAAATGAGACCAAAATAAAGCTTCTAGGATCAGTAGTTTTAGTTTTTCAGAGTAAAAACTACAATTTTTGGCTAAAAAACGCTGTTTTTCTTAACTTTACCCTCTTTGCGGCACGTGTTAATATAATCCGATTAAGCTAAAACTTTGCAAATCTCATTTTCTAGCCCATTGGCACATTTTAGGGGGGTGCGCAAAAGAAATTCGAAAATTGATTTTTTGTGACCACCCTACTGTACAGTCATAGAAAAAGAAAACGAAACACTTGCTCTTATTACACTCGCTCTTAACTTTGTATACCAAATCGTTTTAAATTTGCTCCAGCCGTTGCTTCACAATTGAACTGAGAAAAAACCGTCCCGTAATGTTAAAAATATTTTTGATACTTGGGTATATAATACCTAAACCACGATAGGTACGGCAAAGTTTGTTTTTTTATATCAAAGTATAAACCAACCCAACAATAAAAACGTCATTGACTTTCTCAGATAAAATTTTGAATTTTTTATGAATTTTGAAATTAATATTTGAAAAAATGATGATCTGGAACCATATAATATTTTGATGGAGAAACAATCTAGAAGGGGTTTCAAAGATGAATCCAAATTGGGAGCTCAAAATATCCAGTAGTTTTTAAGATATGCTAAAAGAACCATTTTTAGGGACCATATACAACTGTGCAAACTGAAACAATAGCAGGGAATTTCTATGCAAAGTAAGAGGAATATGCTTATCCACCAGTTGCAGAACATGCTCAGCGTTTTTATATAGTATTTAGTTTTCAACAGTTATTATATGTTGAAAGCTAAACGCTAATAAAACTGCTGAGTATATTTTAAAATTGGTAGACAATCATATTTTTTGTCCATTAGTCAGAAGTCTGCATTCATGCAACATGTAGCAATTCAGAAAACTTTTTACGTGGACACTTGATTTTCATGGAAAACTGTGGTGTCTCGGAAGGTTATTTGGAATAATTTGTAAAGATTAGACGTTTTTTTAAATTCTGAGCCACTGTTTTAACATTTTTGCCAATCTTAATACAGTAGTTTATATAAATACAAGAGGTTACTTTTAAGTTGTAACCCTCTCCAAAAGGTGTGTGCTGCAACGGTTAGTGCGTAGCTAAAAATATGCATCCATCTTTGTTTAATTAAAAAGATAGAATGTTGCGTTTTTCTCTTGAACTCTACACAGTAGGGTTTTCTCTTCCAAATTTCAAAAAAATATTATAACTTTAACAAAACCCGAGAATTTTTAATTAATTACGAAAAGCAAACGTATTATTGCGAGTAGCTTTAGGTAATTTAATCGAAAAAATATGATTTGTTTACTCTTTGTAAATTTCGACCTTGAAAGTAGCCTTTTAAATGTGGTGGTGGTCCCTAAATCTTTGGTCGGTCATAACTTTTGTTCTACTGGTCCTAAAGTGATGCCGCTTGGTACCCAGCGTACTTTTGGCCCTCCGCACTTAATTATGTAACCAAATGTAGGGGTTCCCATTTGAAAATTCAGACTTTGAGTTCATTTCACTTTGTATATAGCCCCTTATCAAAATTTTACTCACATAGTTTTAAAGAAGACTTTAATCCATGTCAGAAGACACCTTTCTTTTGTTCTTGGCAAGTATAGCAGCCGAATAATTCAGAGTGTTTCGTTTTTTTTTTCTATGACTGTACCTGAGCCAATATTTTGAAAAGTGTTATTTTGAAGTTGGAGTTTCCTGATTGAAAAATTTTTTTGCAGAAAAAAATTAATATTGGATTTTAAGTCTAAATTGGGTCTAAATGCAAGAAAATAGACGGGCGGAGGTCAAGGAAGTCCTTTAGCCCCGTCCTTAGGTTACTCACTTTTAAGCCGTTACAGATCTGATGAGTGTTACAGATCTGATGTTAATATGAGTTACACATATGAGTTAATGCTTTCAGTCTTCATTAACATCTCTAAAAATGATATCTTTTCCTTGCCTTTTTAACATAGAATTAAGATAAATATATTAAAATATATATATTAGCTAAAAAATCAAATTTTATTATAAAAAAGCATTTCTTGGAACTAAAAATGAGCGATAAGGTTTTTAGATAAAATAAATTATGATGTTACCAAATCCAAGCTAATAAAACGTTTGTTTTGTTTTGAAATAACACACAACTTCAACTTTTTCAACACACAACTCTGCTGCTTGCTTTTCGTTAATTAGTTGCAGGAAATTTAATTTCTTGAACAGAAATTCAAATTTAGCATGCTAGTTATTATCCAGTTATTTAGCAAAGTTATGAGGAATAGTAGCACCAAAAAAAAAATAAATAATCAATTAACTTAATTTCGGCAGTGTCAATTTTCTTATTTTACTTACTTCTGTTACTTCTATTGTCAGGTTATACAAACCACAAATGAAGCAATTGTACTAAAACTCATTGCTTTTCATTTTTTAAGAACAAAAATATTCAATATGAATGGCTAAAACCTATGTTTTTTGCTTTTTAATAATGCTGAAACGTGGGAGTTAGTTGGTAACATATTCGCTGTTTTTCAATGTTACCGCTCTGACTGTTACCGATCTGACAAATCGACTGAGATTATTTTTTATTTCCGAGTCGATCGCACTAAACCAAAATCAAACACGTGGTTTTTTCACTTGTAATGAAGGACTATACTTATAGATAAAATAATTTTTAAAATAAAAAAAAAACTGCGCATTTTAGAGCGTGTTACCGATCTGTTGACTTAAATGACACACATTTTATCAAATCACTTTAAAAAGTCTTACCTACAATTTTAGATGCAGAAATGCAAATTTTTAATTACGATGCGATAAAACATCACACCAGGTGCTCAGTATCACGTGGTATCGGTGCAGGAAATGATTTTGGAAGCCTAAATATAGATCGGGAGTTATTGTTACCGCTCTGACGCGGAACTGAGGGACACGCTTATTTTGAATCGGCTAGAAAATCAGAAATCGATTAAAACAAAAATGAAGTAAAATATTAACAAAGGGGTAAAAATAGAATCGTTTTTTGCGCAAGTGCGTTTTTTTGGGAAGTTAGAAAGTGCGCATGACCTGTTTGTATGCTAAGCTTTGCTACTGGGGACACGTTACCGATCTGATTTTTGACATATGAAAGAAATATTTTCGGAAGAAAATTTTTTTTTCTGATGTTATTAGATGAAATGAAAGCAGAACCTTATCTTCTTTCTGGGGAAATTTTTTTTAAACTAGTTATTGAAATACTAGTGAAAATTCTCTTGGGACTCAAATTGGCACTTTTCTAAATATTAGCTCACCTACCACCTAGTGGTTTAAAAGGTTGAATGGGCCCCTGAACAGCGCTCTGTTCTTAAAATCCAAACCAGAAACTGAGCAATCCTTGGTCCAGCACCCCCAGAATAATCGATGGAAATTTGGAGGGCTTTTTGCCCACTAACACGTTTAACGTACGCAGTCACCACTAGTGAACACGGTGTATCTTTGACCGGCTAGAATTCCACCTGGGACCTCCGGTTACGAGTCCGATGCCTTTGTCGATGAGACCATCAAGACCTTTTGAAGTGAAGTATTGCAGACAGTTATAAAAAGAAAGATAAAATGCAAACTTGCATGGAGTTTGACTCTCGTTGTATTGATGGCTTTTCAATACACGTTATTTTATTGTTTTTTTATATTTGATTTTGTTTATATTTTAACAGTTTTTTAATCGACATTTTTAAGTGCTTAATCATACGCCTAAGCCTCGCTTTAAAATTCGGCTTTATCATATATTATCGCTCTGAGCAAAGCGCAATGTATAGAGTGTGAGTGTTGCATAGAAGCGTCACGAAGTATTTTATATGAATATAATTTTGTTTTTAAACGTGAATAGTGTGCGGCTTATTTCCTAAAACAAATCAAAAATGCCTAACCCAATAATTCCTGCCATTTTTCTTCCAAAGATATTTTGTATACTGGTTACAAGCATTGTTTAATGGACAGGAAAAATAATAAAAAAATATTATGTAAAAATAATTTTTTTTATTAAGGAAAGAAAGATCGTCCTTTAAAAGTTACGATAGACCCCAGAGGGTACATACTTTTTTTACTATTTTTTTTCTGCCTACGTTATATTATTTAAAAAAAAAAAAAAAAAAAAAAACATTTTATAAGAAGAGATAAAATCAGCAATTTACATAAACTGGGAAGCTGGGAATAACTTTGAAAACTTAGTTTTCTTTCTTGAGATTGTGAACGATGTAATTTTTGATAAAGATCATATTAAAACTATTGTTAAGTGTGTGCTACGGAACACACTTTACAATAGTTATGTGCTGCAATCTGTTAATAACGAATTGAAACAATACCAAGGTACAAATTGAACACTATTATTTGGTTAAAATGTTCATTTTGGGGAAATACAAACGTTTTCCGGGAATTATCCCAAATATATTTTCCCACCGGTATCAACATTTACTACTACTTGGAATTTTTTTTTTTTTCAAAAATACCTGGTTTTAATTAGAAACGATGGAAATCGTTGATAAATAGTGAATTTTAGGAATTTTTTTTACCGTGAAAGAAAATTTTTAAATATGTCTTGTACGATTGTTTTAGTGCCTGTACAATTTCTTGGACCTCTCAAATATTGGAAATGCTACAGCTCAATGAATAACTGAAGGTACTTTTCAGTAAAAAACATGGAAAAATAAAACTTTCATAACATTTTTATAGAGTGAAATTTTTAGCAGGGTTACCCGTTTTTAATTTCCTTGAAAATGATGAACACTGAATATTGTTTCGAAAACAATATAAGGTAAGCCATTAAAGAAGCAGCAGCTGTTTCTAATGGATCGCTGTCATAAATTAAAATAGTGAGCAATATATTCAAAGCTTGCCAAGTGACTTTGTTTCTTGAAGGATCAGCTACTGACATAATCATGCAACTGTTGCTCTATCATAAGTCTGAAAAATGCTTACTTTATCATGAATCTGAAAAACATTTTCGTAAAAGTATTTATGCTAAAACTACCAAAAAATATTTTGATTTATATGTTTATCTATGTGTTATAAACTCTGCTTTTAGACCCGTTCTCTTAATTTAAAATAAAAAGTTGTACTGCTAGAATCTTTCCCCTTCCGGTATTTGCTTTCTTAAATTTATTCTTCAGAGTTGTTATTATATATAGACTTAATGCAACATCCATATTTCAAATATAAAAATATAATTCCAAGTAACTGAAGAACAACATTGCACTACTATTTTAATCCCTGTATCCTCCAAGTATTTCACATAATGACTAGTTGCAGTCTGAAATTAGCAGTTCCTTAATTTTAGCAACACCAAAGCTTATGGAAAACAATTCCACTTTAAAGATTTAGTGCTTAATCCTAGAAAAGTTTCATCGTAAATACTACTTAACTTCAAAGTACAGTGTGAGCTTAGATTATTTAGGAGCGTATAAAGTCCGGAATTAAAGATTTGGTATTTCAAATATAAAGTTTGTACAACTGTCCGAGATTTTAAATTAAAAGAGTAACTTAAGGTGGAATTTTTTTGCAAGTAAAATGCTTCACTCAATGCATAGTATAAACGTTTGGATGCATTGCAATTGTAATGGGAATCATTTCTGTACAGTTTTTTTTTTCATTTAAGGCAAGAAAATTTACTTTGATTAGTGAAAAAGGGAGATGCACTTTGAAATGAAGAAAAACTGAATAAATATTAGAAATAGATAAAGTAAGCATAACCTCGTGGGTCCCTCCCATTTCGGTTACACTCATAAACGACCCCAGTGTTTCCTCTCATAAATATGTTATAATTATTAAATATTACATGCATTTTATAAGTTCACACATTTTTTAATGATAAAATAAGAAAAAAGACGCAATGAAAGTAAAATTTAGTTTTTGCATTAAAAATCATAATTTTAGAGCAAAACTTACAGTAACTGTAGATTTATTTACAGCTGTTAAAGACCTGAAACAAACCATTTTTGCAAGTGAATTTTAAACACTAATGACCTTTTTCGATACATTTTCCATCAAATTCTCTTGTACAAAAGTTGCAACATCCCCTTTTTTACCACTCTAGGGTAGTTAGTGACTTCAAGGGTCTTTTGTGTAAAAAATGCAAATTCGTTAACAACAAAATTAATTAAATACAAAATTATAGCAGTATTTTGCATAAGAAATTAAAATACTAAAAGGTTCCAAAATGCTATCCTTTATATTGTTTTGAGCAGTGTAATATATCTAAAATTACAAAATTAAAAATTTCATGACTGCGAGTTTATGCTTTGTATTGTTGTGTTCATATATCTGAAATGCGTTTGTACAGCAGATACGTGCTGCTCCAACTCAGTGTATTACAGAAGGTTCTCTCTTGAAGTGTATGGGAGGGCCGAAAACGAAAGAAAATCAAGAAGCGTCGCAAATTGTCAACATGGATTTTCATTATGTTTCAGGTGTTCGGTGCTTCTTTTTAAAGTTGCAGACAGTAACGGGTAGAGCATAAAAATGAGCATTATACATTTGAAACAAATCGCGCTCATTGGATGTTCATGCATCATTGGATAATTAAATAAATAATAACTTAAGCTAGCTTCAGACCATCTCAAGTTTTTGAAATGAAGGATTACAGCCAATCAATATTGTTCCGTGCTTTTAAAAGTTAGAGTTTTGCCTAATTTTCACTATATTTTCTCAGAATTTTTTATTTTAATACTAAGTATGACACAAAAGCAAATGAATCTTTATATTCTCAGACTACTCCAACTTGCTCCCAGGGTGAGGGAAATAGAGACGGTGAATTAACGAACAAATGCATGTCGCGGTGTTCTTTTCTCTGCTTGTCCCCCCTTTTTTTTTTGTTCAAACTAATAATGTCCCAGGTAGCACAAAAAACGTTTTAACGTTTTATAAACGTTTTTAATCCGTTGTCACAATGTTAATAACCATTTTACAACCTTTAAAAAACGAAGTGTGCTACTTGGGATGAGTACTTTTATCTGGAGGAAACAGCACTTAAACTGTTACTGCGTTCATACGCGAAATGGATAGATTTGATGGTGCCGGTATGATGGTCTTCACCGCTAGTTCACTGGCTCTATTTCCCATTCCCTGGGCTCGGACAGTGCTTTGTTGCTAACGTAACACATGCCATTGACAATAAGCGTACACATCTACAGCATGCAGCCAACTTCGGAGAGTTTAAGTCGAAATTGTGGTACAGTAGCCGAATGAAAGCGCTGTTAAAGAAAAGTGGTATCCATATTTCGGCATATGTGGGTGGCTTACGTTAATTATCGATCTTTTTCGGCATGATTTCGAGTCTATAATCTTGCCCTTGCCATAAACCCTGCATTTGAAAATCAATGCTCTTCGCAAGTTGAAATCCGAATTTCATTCGCCACCTCTAAAGCGTCGTTTCTGACGTCAAACTAAAAATTAGCATACTCTGGAGTTTGAAAAAAGAAAAAGAATTGCTTTTTAAATTTTAAGCTCATTTTTTTCCATTTTCTGTTAAAAAATGCTCTTGGACCTTTTTTTTATATATAAAACTTACCATATCCTTTAATTGCTTTAAGCAGTGTGTCACCTGCAGTAAGGTTTTTAAAAATTACTGCACTAAAATTATCCATGTTGAGTGAACAGGTAACCTTTAGGAACCAAAATGAAAGTAGTTTTGCCACTTCGTACAAAATTGCATTTATAGCTTCTTTCTACCGTTTTCTGTAAAGAAAGTTCTTTAGACCTTTTAATTTTAAATAAAATTTCAACTATCCTTTACATTGTTTTGAGAATTGTAATATATCTAAGATTACGAAATTAAAAATTTCATGCCTACCAGTTTATGTTTTGTATTGTTGTGTTCTTATATCTGAAACGCGTTTGTAAATTGAACGCATGATCTAACATTTTAAGAGTTATAAAAAGTCCTCTCTCAAGGTGTATGGGAGGGCCGAAAATGTAAGAAAATATGGAAGCGTCGTAAAATGTAATTTATTACGCTTTGTTTACATCTATTTTCAGGTGTTCTTAGCTTCCTTTTGATATTGCAGACAATCACGTGTTGAGAATAAAAAACAGAATTTTACATTTGAAACAATTCGCACTCATTGGATGTTCATGTATCATTGGATAAATAAATAAATGATTGCTTAATCTTGCTTCACACCACCTCAAGTTTTTGAAATAAAATATTACAACCAATCAATATTGTTCCTTGATTTTTAATAGTTTTAGTTTTGCCTAGCTTTCATCATATTTTCTCAGTTTTTTTTTAATACTAAGTATGACACAAACGCAAATGAATCGTTATATTCTCAAACTACTCCATCCTGCTCCCAGGGTGAGGGAAACGGAGACGGTGAATGTGTGTACATATGGATTATTAATTTCTCTGACGTGTACCTTTTTGTGCATACTGATAATATGCATATTTTCATCTAGGTTAAACATAGCACTAAAAATAGTTCTGCGTTCATGCGTGGAATGAATAGATTCGGTTTAGCCGGAAGTATGGTCTTCGCTACTAATTCACTGGCTCTATTTCCCACTCCCTGGGCGCGCGACAGTGCTTTGTTGTTAACATAACACATGCCATTGACAATAAGCATTCACACCTACAGTATGCAGCCAACTTCGGAGAGTTTGAGTCGAAATCGTGGGACAGTAGTCGAAAGAAAGTACTGTTAACCCATTTATGCCCAAGTTTTTTTTAACAATTTTTTTCAATTTTTATCTGCTTAAAACTCTTACTTGGAATGGTTTACATACATTTTAGGCTTAAAATAGTTCGCCATTGCCATATTTATTAAGTTATTTAACGTCCTGTTTATGGGATATTTTGCAGATATGTGGGCAAAATACGGCCTTACTTGACTTTACTCGTGCAAAGTAACATTATAGATGGCCTCTGTGATCAATTTTAAGCAAATCATTTAAAATTAATTTGATTTTATGAAAAAAAAGGTTGCAAAAAAAACTTACTTTCTGTAACTAGACTACCCATGCTGGATCAATGCTTGACTGATTTGTCTGAAAATAGCTGTCAATAAATAAACTCCGATGGCCAAATAGTGGCTCTAACTGGTTTCCTCAAGAAGAAGGACTATTTAACTTGTGAAAAACAGCTTTAAAGTAAAATAACGTACCCATTACAGGTTTTCGTATACAGTAACTAACAAGCATCCCGTTTTTAAGACACTGGGCATAAATGGGTTTAAAAAAAAGTGGTATCTACATTTTGGCATAACTCGGTCGCTTTCATTAATTATCGATCTGTTTTGGCATTATTTTGCGTCTACAACATTGCTTTTGCCATAAACGTGCATTTGTAAATCATTACTTTTCGCTTAAGTCCTCAGTAAGTTGAAATCCGAATTTTATTCGCTACCTCTAAAGCGTCGTTTCTGACGTCAAACTCAAAATTAGCATACTCTGGAGTTTGAAAAGTGCAAAGGAATTGCATTTTTCGTAGCTTATTTTTTCCATTTTCTGTTAAAAAATTTCTCTTTGACTTTTTCTTTTATATAAAACTTACAATATCCTTTAATTGTTTTAAGCAGTGTGTAACCTACAGTAATGTTTTTAAAAATACTGACACTAAAATTATCCATTTTGAGGAAACAGGTAACTTTTAGGTGCCAAAATGAAAGTGGTGGCCCTTTTTAGACCATTTCTTCGACTATGATGTTTTCAAGTAAAAAGTACCTTCACGATATTTATTGAAAATATATAATTTTTACCCCGAACGCTTGGTCATGGTGGGTCTCTTAGTTTAAATTTCTTCAACCGTGTACATAAACGAAAGGTTTGTACCGCTTTATTAAAATATACGATACTGTAAAACAGACCCGCATGTTATAGAAATACTAAAACAAATTTTCCCGCATTAGAAAGACGAAGAAACGAAAAATATTACTTCAGTAAATACTGCAGTAAAAACTGTAATAGCTACTCTGAAACTGAAAAGTATCTTAAGCGCTCCATTAGTTTTAATTTCAGTCGATTATACAATACGGGAATTTTTTTTTTTTTTTACTTTCATGTTTTTATTCTCCTTTCCATTCCTACCGGTAAGAAATATAACATTTTCAAACTTGTAATTTTTAATACGTTAAATAAACATGTGAGGTCCCAAAATAATTAATAGTTCCTTGTAGTCCTTTTTTAACTATAAGCTGTCCTCTTTAAATGTATGAAAACCAAAAATGTTTCCTTAAATATTCATATTGAAAAAAACGCCTTTTTAAATATAAGACTTTTTAAATATAATATAGACAAATATCTTTGTGGAATGTGAGCGAGCTCGGATTCCTTCGCAATCCGCAGGAACTGAGTAAACAGTACCTATTTAAAATTTTTATAAATTAAAAATTATCTATAATTATGGTGCACCCTATTTTATATTTGTCAAAGTAAATTGAACACATTTTGATTTTATCTGAAAATTTAAACCCATTTTGTATTTCACTCACTGTTTATTATTATACTCATTTGCAATAAAAATTCTTTGACTAATATTTCTTCTGTGAATTGTATTTAATGATTGCGCCTCATTGTTTGGGATAGTATGTAGTTTCAATTTTTCCTGACGCAATTGCAATTGTCTTCTTTTCTTTTTGGCAACCATTATATAAAAACTAGCTGCCATGGCAGCTAGATTAGCTTCTTGCGGCGGCATGTTGATGCGTAACGTCACCCCTCTCTAACTCTTACCTCAATCTGATGTTACATTATTTGAATTTAATGCTCATTAGATTTCAAGACATACCACGCACGTGGCCCGGCGTTGCACGGGCACTTCGTGCCTTGATAGTAGTGAGGAAAATTTCAAGAAACTACTCTCCACCAAGGCGCCCCTCTAAGAGGCGCTTTTTCTTTTTTCCTGCATCAAAAAAATCATTCGAATTATTGAGTTGTTGCATACGGGCACTTCGCGCCTTCAAGATGGTGAGGAAAGTTACAGCAAGTTCTGCTCGCTCAAGGTACAGAAGCAGATATTGGTTATCAGTTTTTAATATAAGTAGATGGCTTTTCAACAAATGAATGTTTCAAAATATTACAAGTAGCTAGCGATAAAAATACTACGTAAGTGGCCCGCTTATGAGTTTCGTGTTTGATTTAGTTAAGCCTTCATTCCAAATTCTCATTATCATTTTTATTACTGTTTCATAGCAACCACGTTTTGCAACAATTGATTTCATATTTAATCATTTATTAAGCTTAATCGCCTTAAATTTGACTACTTATTAATTGATATCTTCGTTAATTAAAATCGTATAATTATGTAAATTGAAACTAATGAAGCCTGAAAAATTACCTATATTTTGGTACCTGGTTCGACTTAAAGTTCATTGGCGTTCAGGAGAAAGAAGCGTGACATAGATAGGGGGGGGGGAAAGAAAGATAGATAGAAAGATACTCAGTTTTTAATGTAAGTAGATAAATAAATTGAAAAAAATACAAATAATGATGAATATGAATATGAAAATTAATTTAAATCTTAATACTAACGCTATAGGAAAAAAAGGAAATAATTGTACTAAAATAACTAATTCTTCAAAAATATATATGTTAAAACAACATTTCTTATCTTACTTCAAACAAGCCCAAGTGCAACAAATCTAATATTTAACTTCTTTCCCGGGCGCATTACCTTTCCAAAATGGCTGCAGTTTAAAATAGCATTTTCAGCTGTTAAGGACGAACATGTAGCATTTTAGTCCACGATATTTATCTTTACAGCATTTCTAAGACTAGAAAAATTCAAATGTTTTGTACTTTCCTCGGGAAAATTTACAGACGTCTCCTCAAAATTGCTTCTTAAATGCGAAGACAATGATACGATCTTTGCAAAGACGCTTAAAATGGGGAACAAAGATGCGTTGAGGTAACAATGATTACATTATAAACACATTCGCCCCTGAATAAGATTTTTATTTGCTCCACATTTCAAGATAAGCATTTTGTAATGAACTACATGGGAACTTTTCACAAATGCAGAAATGTTTCGTTTTATGAAGAAATGAGTTTTGCTTTAAAAGCATAAACCTCAAATACTGCGTCTTTTTAGAAGTTTTCAGTCGCATTTAAAGTGTCATGCCAAGTTAACTGAGAAAAATGCAGTATTCGTTTTTTAAGACATTCTCCATTTGATGCTATTTTAGACTAAAATATAATTATTTATGGGAGCAAATACGTAATTTCAATGCAACAAATTTGTAAACGGTCACATTTTTCCGTTTTTTCGTGCTAAAATCGGTGTGTTGCCTAATTTGGCGATTATTGCACTATTTTTCGCTTAAAACTATCTTTGTTTTGAAAACGTCACCTGTCTGTTAAATGCACCATTTAATATTGTGCCAACGGGATAGACGAGACGTTAAAGAGATATCGCAAAGTTGGCATCATTTTTAGCGACATTTTTAAGCTGCAAATTTTCGAGGAATCGCAAAATGTCTCCAAGCTTAGCGACATTTCTTATCCAACATCTTTTTTTTTTGTCTTTAAATCTAACAGATAAATAAAACTTATGGATAAGTTCAGAAATCTCAAGAGCTTTGACTAATATTCTATTCTGGCCGACAACATTTAAAGCATGATCATACATTATGAAATCATATTTAAAATAAAATGTGGACCATCATTTTAGGACTTGTTTTTTAATTGCTGTACACAGAGACTAAAAAGTAAAATTGACGAAAATAAGTAAGCCGTTTGAAATTACTCGATTTCTTATAATTTTCCAGGTAAATAAAATTTATACCTAATGGAAATACTACAGAAATTATCAGCATAGGTCTACTTATACATTTACCCAAGCTGAACAGTTTTACACCTTTTGAGCAAAATACGCACTTAAATTTCGGCTACACCTGCAAAGAATAAAAACAAGAAAGAGCTACCTTCCCCAAGAATGATGTCTGTATTGAACAAGCCAAATGTAGAGACATATTTCATTTTCTGATACGGCAGAGAAAATCGAAGGGGTTGAGTGGCCGGATAACTGCTTTCATCACAATGCGATTGAGAATGAGAGGTCTATTAATAACAAAGCCACAAAAAAGCAACTAACCAGTGTTTCACAATTGAAACTGCCTACTATGCAGACGAATTTCACATTAACTTATTTTTTTACATTACTGTGAGGTGAATGCACCTGTAATGGATCACTTGTCGACACTAAGTCACTTACTATAAAAGATTTTAAGAATTCTGTAATAAGATGAGTTATCAACCATTATTAGAATTCTTATATATCATTATTTGTACCTAAACTCATCAAATGTAAATTTTAATGTACAAATTAATAAATGTTGAACCTTCTTGATACTCTATTGAATATAAGACTAAATTTTAAATACGAATTTTTTAGTGAGCTCAATTGAACTGGGTAAATTAATTATGCATGCTTAATACAAAAAGAGCTCATTTTTTTCAATGAATTAAACTAATAATAAGTACAGCCATAAAAAAATCATGCAGTTTTTATAGGTCTTTATTTTATAAGTGCCAAGCTACAAGTCTAACAGTAATGGGTCACAAATGTTAATTCTCCGACGGCTTGTTGCTTGTTCTGATTCTCAAATCATAAAGTTTAATAAAAGCATGGAGAAAGTATAATTAAAGAATAAATCAAACTGAAATCAGTTTGTGTTAAAGTAATGGTGCAACATCCACTTATATAGATTAAGTAATCAGTATATGGCGCTACAATAGTCTACTATTTAAGTACTAGAACAAGTTTCCTTTTTTCTTAAGCATTGCATGCATAAAATAAAACATTTAATTAAATATATAAACGAATTCCAATGCAAAAATATACAGTTTAAACACAACGTGAAAAAGAGCGACTGACCTTATAAAGAAGATATGGACAATTTCAACCAATCAGGAATTATTCCCTTTGTTTCCATTAAACATCTTAAAGGCTTTTTTTTTTCCCATTTGTGCAGCTGACTTTTTACACTATTACTGGTACATAGCTCATTATTGGTGCATTTAATTTTTTTTCCATTGAATACAATGTAAAGAATCGCTTAGTTAAAAATTATTGCAAAATAATGCAGAAAAAAAAGTAAGATTTGCCTGTTGATTACTTTAATACACTTCATATTAATTGTTAAATTTCATAATACAGCCCGGAAATAATACGCTTATTTAACAACAATAAAAAACTTCATATTTAACTTTAAAACCAGGGCTGCGGAGTCGGAGTCGAACTGATTTTGGACCAAAGGAGTTAGAGTCGGAGTCGCTGAAAAACATGTTGACTCCGACTACCTCCGATTTGGATGAAATTTTATGGAGGTGAAAACATATCTTTGAAACTAACAGATACAAATTTTCAGCGTCCAATGTCCAAATCCTAAGCATCTAGGATCATTAAAAAGGGCTTCAAAGTGGCGGGTCTGCTTTGTGAAACAAATTGCTATGTTTGGGCTTATGAAAGTGAATAAAAAATATTTGCAGCAAAAATCCAATGTGTTAAAATAAAGTCTGGCCATTTAACAAGAAAAGGATTAGTTTTGTACGGAGTCAAATGACAAGAACGGCACTTGTCTTTTGCTCTGGAGAAAATGGACTTTTTAGAGGGTCACAGTGACCCCCGAGAATTGAGGTAAATGTGATGAAATTACCTGCGAGAATTCTTGAGAAAATTAAACTTTTTGAGAGGTCACAATGACCTAGCATGACCTCCAACTGGGATACCCCAGTTTGCTACCCCCCCCCCCTAAAGTGAGTCCTGGCTACGACCATGAATAAAAATGAAACTTTTAAAAATGGACTTAGTATTTCAGCCTTTGTTTAATGTTTTTCCCTCTTCACATTTGGGTTAAAAAAAATAATAAAAAAAATCATTAGTCGGGAGTCGGAGTTGCAAGTTTTAAAATACCGGAGTCGGAGTCGGAGTCGGCCATTTTTCCTCCTACTCCGCAGCCCTGTTTAAAACAAAAATTTTTTATATGATTATTTAAAAATATAACTTAAAAATCGTTGTAGCTGTTTTTAAATATGCAAATAGTAGTTAGTATGCCAACTTAGTTAATTATGCTAAATATGAGTTTACTATTTTAATTACCATTTAGTGTTTTCTTATTAACGCTCCACAAGATATATATGATCATATATATGCAATTTTATAAAATAACTTATTTATAGATAGCTACTGCTGCTGAGAAACTTTGCGCATAATTGAATCTTTTTTGGATAATATCCCATGACCTAGTTTCTGCCCTAATGACCTTTATCGTAATTTTGCTGAGTGGTTTGCCTTATCATACGCTTAGAAACAGGAAATATCGTGCTATTTGGTCATTGTTAATTTTTTTTCCGAATCATTTAGTCTTTCTTTGATCGAACATTATCATATAATAGGTAATTTCTCTTTAAATGTAGCAATTATACTTTAATAGCAGTAATTAGTCTAAGTAGTAATTATCCAATCTTTTGTGCTGATAACTGAAGAGTTTTATTTCCTTATAAGAATATTAATTTCGTATGAAAGCATAAAGTGATATTTAAACATTTGTTTTATTCATAAGTAAAAATTAATAAATAACTATGGTTTATTGACAAATGCTTATGATTAGAAATGAGAAGTTTTTTTTTTTTTTTTTTTTAAAGAAAACATTTAAAAAGCGCAAGGATGAGTATTAACAAAATATGAACAATACAGTAGAAAAAAACTATAAATATGTCATACATCGAAACTTACTTCCCAACAGGGAGAAAAAGCAATGTAGCTGCTAAGAACATAAGAACAATATTTTTATGTCATTTTTCAATATACTTGTAGGTTCATATTAAGTATATCGCCAATGCAAAAAACTTAAAATCACTTTGTGGAAAAATCTTAGTTAAAAAAATATTTCAAAAAGTTATGTTTAAAAATTAAGTATTCAGAATTTTAATAGTGCTTCTTGTCGTAAAACATCTTACGTATATTTATTTTTTGCTGTCCATAACAAATGACTGAGGTATGGTATTTTATTTTCCAGTTTTATCATTAACAAATATTTAGGTAAAAATACCTGTGATATTATTTTGTTTTCGTAGTATTATATCCAAAACGTAAGCAGTTTAAAAGTATATTTTTTGTTGTTTAGTTTTCAATATTTATTTGTTTGTTTCATTCTTTGGCTGTTACGGTCACGCATAGACGAAGAGTGTTTGTAGTGTGTCTAACTACAGCTACTTTGGTACGGCGAAAGCCAAGAGCTCGTTTTGAGTGCAGATCGGGAGCTCTGGTTTTGGCATCTTGTATTATAATACATTTTTAAGATTAGTAAACTTAATGGTTGAAAAATTAAATCTCAACTTATTTGCATTGAAAAAAGGGTTTTTTGTAACGCCGAAACACGTGTATGCAGTTCTTTTTTGCTTATGAATACATTATTACGTTGTTTTGTATTCTTTTATTTTTCAAGCACAAAGGTATCTATTCATTTCTGATGACGAAAATGTTCAAGAACAAATATCGCATTAGTTAAATTGATACTACATTAGTAGACCTAATTTTAGCCACTTTTGAGTTTTTAAAGGATTTCATCACTTAATATTGTATAAAGAACTATCGGATTTTTTTCTTTCACTTAAATGATTTATTTGTAACTCCTCTATTATGTATGTATTCATTTCTTGTGAGTATTAGCTTCATATTATTTTATTTTCTTTGAAAATGATAACAATAAACAAAAAACGTTTTCAAATGAATTTTAATTCATTAAAAAAAAGCTTTTGCACGAAACATGATATAATTTTTGCTTAAAACCAATTAAAACTCATGATGCCATTTAACTATTGATTTAATTTGGGAAATTATAATACATTACTGTTATTGTAACATTTGCTATTGTCTAACAATTAAAATCATTTATATAATATAAGCGTGAAATGAACACATACATATTAGAGAAATTATAAATAAATTATTTAAGTGAAATAAATGAATCTAATAGTTCATTACATACCGTTAAATAGTTAAATCTTTTTTTTCAATGAAAATTGTCCTAAATAAGGTCCACTAGTGTATATTTTTGACCTTTTTCAGCTTTATTTTTACAATGCATTAAGCCTTACTGTCCAACCTCGAAAGCCGCGCCTAGCACCGTTGAACGGTTCCATTTCAAACAGGTGGGATAGCTTGATTGAGAAAATGCAGCATGGTAGGATTTCTACTTAGTCCGAAATTAATTTGTTTTTCTAGAACTGGTAAGAAAGGGGAATAAATGCAAGAAAACATCAAAGCAAACCAACACGTTGAATAAACGAACCCAACGAAAAGCAAAACAAAACAAAGCAAAATCTCCTCACATTCCTTATGTCTCATAATACCATTATTGATATTTTGACTAAATCAGACCTGAGGCATGAACAACTTGCGTCTGAGGTCACCGGAAAAAATATCAAACAGTATATCATGGTTTATTTATACCGGAAAATAGGTTAAAAGTTATCATTTTAAAGCGCAAAAGTGGCACAATTAGACAATTACATATTACTAAATTCATTTTTCATAAATAAAGCTTTGTACTTTTTAATACCTTAGCGTAATTTTCCAACCATGAAACACAAGAACGCGCGATATAGAAACACAGCTAGGTTTTATGTATCAGTTTTCCAAACGAGAAAATGCTGGTTGAAACTTTAAATTATCTGAAACTAAAAGACTACGATTTTTCGTTGCTCAAGTAAGAACTTCAACATCATTATCTCTGCTGCTAATGGCAGAAAGGATAAAAGCGTCATTATTATTAACGTAAATTTCAACATGAACTTCATACAAAGCGCAGTCTTTCAGTAATCATGGTCTTTTGAAAATCTTTGCGTTTAAAGTGTAATTATGGTGATGAAAGTATCTAACTGCTATTGAAGAAGAGTCATTTTTCAGCTAATCAAAGTCAGTTTCTTGGTTACGTCTGGGTTACTGGATTTTTATTACTTTTTTCAACATCAGTAAGTTCAATTTGCTCAAAGTTAGCCCTGAATGAAAATGTAACGTTCGGGTATTAAAAAAGGGACTACAATGCTTGTTAGTTAATATTAAAATTCTAACCATCATAGTTTTTTATTAGTAATTAAAAGTTTATATTAGTAATTAAAAGATCATAAAATGAGACATCGATTCAAGTTACGCACTGTCATTATTTTTCGTTTGGATGAGATTTCATGTTCTCTAAAAACAAATTAGAAACCTGGGAAATGGTTAGTTTAAATGTTATCTGAACATAAACAGATACAGTAACTTAGAGGCTCATAAAGTCCAGACCTCCGCGAACCCCTTTCAAAAAATTACATACTTTAAGGAACCCCTCTAGAGTCTTGATTTGACAAATTTAAATCTTTTTTTTTCTTGCTAATATGTTTTTTTTTTCTTTTGTTTGGAAAAAATATTTATTTTTGCTCTTTATATTTTTAAAGCCCTTGTTTAGTTTATATTACTTAACCTTACTATTTTGAGTTCTGAAAATAAAAATCAGCGACGGATACAAGAGAAGATCAATGGGGTCAACCACCCTTCCCTTGAGGGACTCACCAATGGTAAATTTTCAATATTGAAGTTAAAAAAAGGCATTTTTGGACTATCTTTCATGTTAGCAGAAGAGAGGTTTCTTCAGATACGTTTCGCACAATTCAAGCCCAAAACATATGAGGTCAACATTCGAAAACCAACTGGTGTACTAAAAGATACGTAATAAAATCACTAAAAATCAATTGTTAACTCAATTAGGTGTAAAAACTGAGAATTCTGGGGTCGGATTCGTGTCCGAAAGGACCCGGGTTCGATCCCAGCCGATCAAAGATCCACCGTCTTGATTAATGGTGACTGGAAGGCGTTAAAAATGTCGTGGTCACAAAGTCCTCCAAGTGAAACGATACCTCTGGGGGTGCTAGGGCCTATGGTTTGCTCGACCCTAGGTTCTGGTTCAAAATTAAGAACAGAGCGCTCTTCAGGGCCCCATCCCGGTTAAACCACTAAGCTGGTAGGTACGGGGGACCCTGGAGGGTGAAATGAAATGCCCTTTGCGAATACGCAAAAAATTTTTTCATACAAATGTGCCTTTGTTTTGAATAGAAATATTGATACTAGTCCTTTAATTTCAACTATTTTAACGTTTTAACAGGATAACACCGCGGACCTCTTTGCATGAGCTCACGGACCCTTGGTGTCCCGCGGACCACATTTCGGGAAACTCTGCAGAATTAATAATACGATAATTAAAATACTTATGAAGCAAGGTAGAAAAAACCTTTTTTTCAGTGTCCATATAATTGAATACTGATTCGATTTTTTTTTTGGAAAACGAACTTTATTTTTGCAAAAATGTTGCCCAAAAAATATCTTTTGGGAAAGCTAAGTTGTGCAATATACATTTAAAATAAGCTATCTTATTTATAAGGTATCCAGATATATCTAGAGTGTCTATCATAACTTTTTGATGATTACGTTTAAATTCTGTTGTCTTGGATAATAAGCTAAAAGTTTTTTTTTTCTGTTGAAGATAATTACATGACATCGGCTTTTCTTTTCTAAAATTATATGAGTTCGTTTGAAGCAAAATTAATCTGTACTGAAAGTTATTTCATTCTTTTCCATAATAAATTATTCACAGTATACATAGCGGAAATAGTTCTGAGCCTTAAGTAAATTTTAAAAACTGATGAATATTTTTACATTTTAAATAAAATACTAGTTAAAGCCTGTCAATAAAAATGAGCTATTAAGCGTATGCGATTTAGAATCAAAACGCAATGCTTCGTTTCATCAAAAAAGATTTTTAGAGTAACCCTCTAATTTTCTTCAGACAATTGTAACTTCGTTTTCTAAAGAACTGAATTACAGGGTAACAGCTCCCACTTCAAATCTAATTTTCAGTTATTTTTAGGGCACAGAAAAACCTATATTAGACGCTGATTAATATAATTGAATAAAGTACTTCTTTTCTTAGGAGTTGTCACCCTGTCGCTAAACAGAAGAAAAAAACAATTCTGATACAATGCCGATGTTGATAAAAGTTTTCAAACTACAATCGGTTTTTAGCATTCGTTTCATGAAGTAATTAAAATTGCACCTACAGCAAAAATGAACCCCCCTATGCAAAAGGGTTTCAAAAGGTGTGTGGAAATTGTGGTAATCAATTCCATTATACGCTCCCCTCTACCACAATCGTTTGAAAAAAAAATCACAGGAGAAAAGTCCTTACTAAGAAACCATTCGACAGTCAAAAAATAAAGAGAAATGGAGTAAAAATTGACAAAGCATTGTGAATCATATTTCTGGACGCATAAATTATTTGCCCTCGTGTTCCTGTTATTGAAATATGAGGTCTTAAACTCTGCCAATTGTCTTAGAAAATACGTAAATTTAGCGAATTTTGTGAGTAATCGAAGAAAACTTTCACATGATTTGTAGATGGATGCAAATGGTAAAATTGCTTGTTGAATTTCTCCTCTCAATCTTTAAATTTGGCGTTTTTTAAAAAAAAAGTTAGGCAGATTTTAACACCTTGTATCTTAATAACGGGGAGGGGGATATTTTTTGCTTCAAAAATATTTCTCTAGAAGCTCTTTTTCTTATTACTTTTCCAAAAAAAAAGGAATCGAATAATTTGTCTGGTTTTTTCACATAAATACTCCTATGTACGCCGCACGGTAAATGATTTCTGTAAAGATATAGGGAATATTATGAGCATTTTTGTTAAGTTATAGGAGTTTTCGTTCAAAGAATCTAGATCTAAAGCATTTCGCTAAGATACATCTCTATTTTTGTGCATTTCTTATGTCTGCTAAACAGTTGTAGGGAGAACCCAGGTAGCACAAATAACGTTTAGACGTTTTATAAATGTTTTTAAGCGGTTGTCACAACGTTAATAACCATTTTACAGCTTTAATAAAACGAAGTGTGCAACTTGGGAAGATGTTACTACCTTATTTAAAAAGTTTATTGCTTCCAGATTTAATGAGTCAATTCCAGACTAATGATTACCTAAATAGATTAAATAACATGCTGTGGTTGAGTTACAATGAGAGGGTCTATACCTAATCCTGGTTCCACTTGAGCTCTATCTGGAGGGTGTGTTCTACACTGTTAAAACTACAGGTTGCACTTGGTACCTTTTTGAGTGAGCGTATAACACCAGCGGCACCCCTTAAAGGGTGCTACTTGACTCCCTATAGCAACCTTGAAGCCATAAATGTGCCAAGAAGGTGCAAAAAGGTGCTAAGTGCAACCTGTAGTTTATTTACGTTTTATTACGGGGATTTAGAGCGACTGATTTAGATCAATTTAAAGTCTTAGTTCTTTTAATTTTATTTATTCACAAAAAAAATCTTTGTTTTTTAAAAATCTATATAATTAGTTTTCATAAAATCTCGTGAGATTTTAAGTTTTAAATTATCTGTAATTTTAAGTCAGCCACTAGATAAATAATTCCCAAGATGAAATAGATCAATACTTTTGTGCTCAAAAGGAAAAGCACAACGTTGAAATTCAATGTTTGCTTTCAACGTTGTCCAACGTCGAAATGTAATACAACGTTGAAAAGTACAAATGCGCAGGAATACTGCAGACACGTGTTTCGGTGAAGCAAGGAACGATTTTTTCAATGCAAAAATGTGAGCTTATGGATTTACAGACAAAAAAGATAAGCTTTAATTTCCAAGATATTTTCACGTACACTTACTGAAACGTCTTTTTACCGTGTACCTTACTGAAAAAATATGTCACTACCTTAGTTCGAGTAAAAGTGCAAAGTATCTAAAAAAATATATTTTAAACTCTACACTCTTAATTCAAAAGAGCAAAAAAGTCACTCTAAAAAGAGTGAAATCAATTGCGGATGCATTCGCTCTTTCTTAGTGTTGGCTTTATCGAAAAGAGACGCTTTCCGAAAAAAAGAGACTTAAAAATGCTCTATAAAAGAGTGAATTACACAATCACTCTTTCTGAGGAGCGGAACTGAAAGACACTCCGTCATAACCGCTCCGCAAAAGGAGTGAAATTAGCTCCTATAAGAGAAGTGCGTTTTCAAATCTGGAAAGGAGTGAAAATTAACTCAGTCTGAGTGAAAATCAGGGGGATTTTTTAAGAGAGTATATTTTCAAAACGAAAAAAACGTTTTTGTACAAGTTTTTTTGTTACTTTTCACCTATTTCTTGTATCAAACCATCAAACACTTACTCCTAAGTTTAGCTGGTAGCGCGCGTCAATAGCCTTAAATGTTAATACCATAATAACCATTAACAAAGAGCATTAGTGAGAAGTAATTCCTGTAATCTATTGTATTATATGTCCTAATTAAATTATGATAATCTGCATTAGATTTGATGATTGGAGTAATGCAAAGTGGATGTTCCTGCTAATACCCTTTCCTAGATTGAGGAGAAAAGCATTAAATTATTACACGGATCAGCATCACTTTGGCTTTCGGCTACTATGATAGTAATGTTATGAACAAAATAAAACAAAACATATTTTATATATTATTTAAATCAATGTCTTATATTTTCTAGTATTTCAAAAGAGGCAATTTGCAGTAAATATCTGTTTTATTTTAAATTGAAGTAAAAGAAAATTACATGGCAAATATTTACCTTTGTTACTCTTATTGAAAATTGATATGATTTGGTTGTGCAACAAAGGAAAACAAGCCAAAGCAGGGAAATTGATAAGAAAACGAAATTGGAAAGGAAAGTAACGCATATGCAATTATTTACGTTTTTAAAAATTCATCATTTTACGTATGGCAAATTCGGAACTGCACAATGTTTTTAAGATGTAAGTTATCGCCTCTAAGGGCAAAGGTAGGACAACATGAAAAACACCACCAGTTCGGTTATGTCATCCAGAGACTGCAGTTTCGTCACCATTAGAGCTCATCTGTCTGGATTAGACAGTAACTAACATGAAGGCAGAAAACGACTACTTGGGAAAAAGGTTTTTTTTTTTTTGGAAAATTTTATGAAAGAAACTTAAAAATATAAATAATAAAAAGCCTAAAAAATTAATTTCACGAAAAAAGGAGAGATGTGCATGGCTTTACTAAATTAAAAGCTCTAAACACAGAACCTAAGAGTAATTATTTAAAAACCTTGTTTTAAAAGTTTGTAAAAAAATAATATTTCTATAAAAATATTACATTTACTGCACAAATGCAGTTAAGAGCTTCTTAGTTAAGAAACTATACTTAAATCTGTAAAAAGTCAATTGCATGCGAAAAGTAATTTCGCATGAATATTTAAATTCCAAGAATATTATAGCTGAAAATCAAGTATTCCTTCTAAAAAGAAGTTTATTATGAAAGTTTTTTTTGATAATTGTGGCATCTCATTTACATATCATACAAAGGAAAAAAAATACATTGCAGAAAGTTCATTTCATAGATTAGTTGATATAAAATTACAATCCAAATGCAGTTTTTAGTTTTAAACTGTTTTTAGTTTTAAACTGTTTTTAGTTTTAAACTTTAGTTTTAAACTGTAATACTTTACAAGTATTTAAACTGATTTCTGCAAAACTATGCATGTAAAATATTCCTTTATTATTTTCAAAAGAAAAAAACAACTTTGCAATTTTTGTAATCATAGTCAATTAACAGTTATCTCTCAAATTTTAACTAACCATTCAATGTTATGCCCTTCTCGTACTACCAAATGTTACGTTAATACGGTACGTGTTTGAAAATAAGCAAAAGTATTTGTTGTTCTTAAAAAAAAAATACGAGTATACTACAACGCGCCAATGCACAGCAACAAAAAAAATGCTCATTTTTTTTTCATCAATTGCTAAAAATATTTATTTAATAACTTAAAAACGTTTTTTTTTCACTAACATTTGATAATGGATGTTAGCTATGAATATATTTCAAAATAAATGTATGAAAAAAAGTGAGTAAGAAGAGAAATATCATCGATGTAGAGAATATCATGAGTCTACAGAAGGAATCGCGACCTTCTAAACGTTATTTCTTACTTTATGACAATCTCTGGAAAATAGGTATCACACTTTTTAATAAAAAAAATCATATTTTTTACTATAACCAAACACCACAGATGTTTTAGTAAGTAAATTTGTTTTTATTTTTTTAACTGAAAATTAAAAGAAATTGCCCTTTTCATTTGTTTGTTACCTGAAAATAAAAGCTTTATCGTAACAGCTGTGTCCCACGAACACAAAAGAAGTACGAGTGCGGATACTTCTAATATATCTATGAACCTGGTGCTCTTATAGCAACGCCCTTTCTCTGTTTACTTTTAATTTGCTGCAGGCCATCTTAGATGACAAAGTACACAAGCTTGAAACCTAATACTATAATAAATTACTTCTGTAATCCCCTTACTATAAACGAAAGTCAGAGCTATTTCTTCTCAAGACAAAACAATTACTAGCAATAACTAATTATTATTATTACTTCCTTCTCAACACAAAACAATTACTTAATTTGAAACATTTGGGTTACGTGTGCAAGCGGAAATCTTGCACTTATATCTTACCCATAAACCTAAGCCTTATCCACTAGCTTTATTTTTGTAGTTTTCGTCAAACCTCTGTCAGTTTATTTGTATGACGTTTGCATTTTATGTATAAGATACTGATATTTTTACCAGCCTTTAAGAGGCATTTCCTAATAATATTGTATTAACAAATAATTAAAAGTTAGTTATCGTGTTCACTTTAAAGTTCTAGGATTGTTTTTAAACATTATTTATTGTTAAAGAATGCCAATTAGATAAGTAAATCAAGATAATCTGATGCGCAACATTCAAAGGCTGGTTTTGAATTTTTCGACTTGTAATTTGATTTTTAAATTACATGGTGACTTATTGAGGTGTAGAAAAAACAACTTTGATAACTTTTGAACCATCAACGACTTTTATTAGAACTTCTGGTATTATTTTAAGAACTCGGCTTGTTTTTATGTTAACCTTGGACTTTAAATATACTTTACTATTTGCTACACGGTTAAGATCAATGCCCCCCCCCCCGCCCCCCCTGGGTATATCTTCCAGCTGGTAGCTAAACATGTTTCTCCTAAGAGTAAGGAATTCTCATCCATGCAACTAAAATCAATTTTTGAAACTTTTTCATGAACAAACTTAATTTTAATTGCAAATTGGTACAAACCAGTGAAACCTCAAAACGTTACCCGTAAGTGATCTGTAACGCTTCGGTATTTTATTACAGTGCACGGTAGGTCACACTCATGCGTAGAAAAATACATAAATTGCCAAACCCAATGCTTTGCTATAGATAATTAAGATTGATTTTTTACATCAGGTAAATGTCCGCTCCAACTACTGTCCGTCCGTGACAAACCGCTTCAAGCACTCGCGAGCCATTCCACTTAAAAAAAGGGGTGATGGGCTGTGAGTAAGAGTTTTCCGAAGTTTTCAATTTAAAACTTGCGTTTTTGCTATCCTTCCCAGGTAGCACAAAAAACGTTTTATAAATATTTTTAATCCGTTGTCACACCGTTAATAACCATTTTACAACCTTTAAAAAACGAAGTGTGCTACTTGGGTTATGACATATTCAACTAAAGTATGTATTTGAAATTAGCATTGCTCTCTACTTTGTTTGATACGGTTAAAAATGCTTCGTATTATTCTTTCTTTTATTGTAATCTTTCCTATCACCCCTATTTCATAAAGATCAGAGAAGATCTGACGCATGCGTATATACGCGGAAGGTTTTATCTGAGAAAATCAGACAGTATAAAAGCGATGCTATTGATTCCAACAAATAATTAAATGCTTTTAATACGTAATTTTTTAAAACACCTATACGATTTTCCATTTTTTTTTCAACTTTTTTTTTTTTTTGAGGATGCTGCGTATCCATCAGCTACAGGTTATTTCGTTTAGTCGTTTCGTCACAATGTCTTTCGTATTTTGTAATTGATTCCACCCACTTTCCTCTTGAGCATTAAGGATAAAGAGATTACTACTTAGGAGGTGAGAAAATCCTATTTTCTAAACTTTATATCATTTTTCAAGATTAAATACAAGATGAAAGCCGATTAATCAATAAGAATCTTCTTTTGTAACGGAGAAAACTTATTCGTTTGATTGCGGAAAAATCTTTGAGAACAGTAAAAGAGTACAATGACTTCTTCTGACTTCTCTGTTAGCGTAATTTATTAACATCATCTATTTGCTGAATAATTAGATACTTTTAGAGAAAATACGTCTAGTAATAATTTATTCGGCTTTATTCCTTTTGTTTTTAACAGGCTTATGCTCCTAAGATAAGAACATAAAATGAGTTGATTGTATTACTATTTTTTGATTTACTATTGTTAAAACTTTTTTGACACAAATAAAAATTAGCAGCAGTAAATTTTATTGTTTACTCGTCAATTGTGCTAAAAGAAGAGAGACGAAATAAATAATAAATTAAATTAAGGATTAAAAAAGGGACGAAAAGACTGGAAACATGAGTCTAGTATTTCATTTGTGTAAAAAATATAAAATACGTTAATGAGAAGATGTAATCTTTAAAAAGCATAAAAGGACTTTTTTGGTGGAATTTTTAAGGAAATAGGGCAATCCCCTAAAAACGCTATTATTAAAAAATTTGAAAACTATTTTTTGGCTTATTTTGTGCAAAAGTTTTTTTTTTTTTTTTTTTAGATAACCTTAAACATGTTTTGCTTTACAAAGCAGATTTTGAGTTTGAAAAAACTTAAAAAGGTTAACTGAAAATATTAAGCGAAGCATGACATAAAGTATCATAATTACATGGCAGATTATCATAGTCAAGTAAGAGTTGTAAACTAAAAGAACACTGAATTAAGAATTATTTTAAGTCTCTCTTTGTCTTTCATGCTTTACTTATCTATAAAATGATTTAAGTAACATGTAGTTTACCACAACCGTTTTTGATTTTGAAATACATGATTTGCATTCTTATGTATTATCTTATGAAGTACTTACTAATTAATCCACATGCAGTTCATCAATGATTTTTATGAGATAACTACTAGTATTTTATTTTACTACAGCTCGTAATATTTCAGGATCCCTTAAAAAGAAAAAAAAAGAAGTCCCTTATCCACCAGTGTTAATAGAGCGCGAGTTCTATCTTTTGTATACGGCTCCTATAAGAGGGGAGCCGACTTATCCGACATTTTGGTTCCAAAACGGTGGGCGTGGAACCACTGATATCTGTACTCAAGTCGCATTGAAGAAAAGTGGAAGCTAAGCTTGAATTGTAGCTGCATAGATATTTGACTATTTTTGTCTATATGTCAAAAACATTTCATAAACTCAGGCTTAAAACAAGTGCAATATGAAAATAGACCCAATTTCATGAAACACTTCCTAATAAACTGTTTTTAAATTCGAGAAATAAGTTATCTTTTTAAATTTACTTAATATGGTGCTTTATCCATCTAATCATAAGTTATTTTACGCCAGAGCAACCTGGTATAATATTAATGTGTTTCAAATACCTGTAACAAGGCTGGATCCAAGACTGTCTTGGAACCAAAATGTCGGACAAGTCAGCCTGACCACGAAAAGAGCTCTACCTTTGTATGCATCAGACACGTTTTTGCGCTCACCTGAAAAATAACGATAATGTGACTTACGCTAGTCTGGTTTTGAGGTAAAGATATTGGGTATTTCCAACTTTTCTTTTAATAACTTACAAATTAAGATTTTACGAGATAGTAGCATAAATTGCAAATTTATAAAAGCAAATTGTTAAAGTCAAAAAAAAAACCCTCTAACTGTCTGTCACATGACCTAACATTTAAAGCGTATTTTTCATAGTAAAAATATCAAAAAGTACTTCATATGTGAGGTAATCAGTGTGTAGAAACCCGATGTTAATATTTCTACAAGTAACATAACATATCAGTCTGAAAGCTTAGAAACATCTGCTTCCCGTTAAATATTAGGAATTTTATGGCTTCCAAACGAATATAGTAAGTGAATACTGCTTTTAGTTACGTTACTATCTAGCGAAAAAGTCGAGACTAGCAAATATAAGACCAGACAGTGACATTTCGTTGAAGCCGTAAAACGGAAAATATCCACCAAAAAAAAAAAAAAAAAAATGAATTGATGGTAACGTTTGAATTTGTCAAAGATTTTATCACCCGAATTGAAAGTGCTATAGATTATTATGGCTTCGTTTCACTGGTGTATTGCAATTTTTGTTCACTTTTTCCGCAGAATAATAATTTAGAAATATAAATTTATTTTTTAATTTTTTTAGGCAAAAAAATATCATTGATTTTAAGTAAAAGTTTTCCTTTTTTTTTCAATTTTAATTCAATGGTGTATTTGTAAGTAGATATCTGTTTTCAATAAAATAGTATGATGTGCGGATTAAAGAAAACTAAATTAAGTATATGACAAGGTGAATATTTGGAATAGTAGGCAGGTCTTTCAAAACAAAGCGAGTCTAAGAGGAACATGAAAAGTAACTAAAAGATGCACACATAACAATATAATACATTTACAGAACTTAAAAGAAATTTACATTATTAGTGTAGGTAAGGTTAATTTAGGAACGACTCGCTTGATTTAAGAAATATGTTTTGTGCATTTTGATTTTTTGTTATTTTTATATTTATTTCATCGTATTGACTTTTCATTTTATTTTAAATACCACAGCCTAAGTTAATAATTTTAACTAATTAAAACTAGAGAGCAGCTCTAAAAACTACATTAAAAAATTGATAAATTATATTGAGCAATACGTAAATACATATTAGAAAACATTAAATATTTTAAATTGTCTATTTATGTTTAAATTTTAAACAGATAATATATAACCAAATTCTTGTGTGTAAGTGTGTATCCATAATCCTTGTGTGTATGCGTGTGTGATATGGGTGGCATAAAGGTGTTACATTTTCAGTTGGGGATCCGTGGTGACATGGACTTTGATAATATCTGATCTAAGATATCAACGTTAGTGTATTCTTCGGTATTTAAAGCTTAATCGTTTATAAAGATGTTAATAAACTGCTGAAAATGCCTTGCTCTGCAAAACACATTAATAAGAATACAGTAATAACAATAATAATAATAATAATACCATATTTTCTTTCGTCGAAGAAAGATTAGTTCGTTTTTGAAATGATGAAGGAACAACAAGTATTCTACAAAAGCTGCAAAGAAACTCGAAGAATACTAGTATGGAAATAAGTTACTTCTTCGAAACTAAGTTCTGAGAGACAGCTTTATTATATAAAGTTCTTACTTGTGGTAAGCGTCCTTCGTCCTGAAGAATTGGATTAGCCTTCTCAATATTATATAGAAGGGTTTTTTTTTCACAAAACCTTCTCTTATTTAGAGTATTTGAGCTGCGGATGAAAAGTATAATATGACAGAAGCTTTTAGAGAATATCATCAGAGAGAATCGGAAGACAAATGATGAGAAATAGTTTTTCTGCCTGTATATATAAATGAATTTAATGTAATTAAATGCTGAAATGTAGTCATAGAAAAAAACAAAACATTCGCTTGTATTCAAAGACTATTAACACTAGAGACTCGTGTAAGGTGTTATTTTTTCAGGAAAATAGTGCTCTATAAATTTCTGTTGACAAATTGCTGTTAAGGGTTCCTTTTCATATAATAATTAGCATCAAGTTCAAAATTTTCTTTTTACGAGAACCCTCCTTTTTTATGATATGGTTGTTATCGCCATCGTCATTTAACTTTGTATATCAAATGGTATTCCATTTGCTCCATCTGTTGCTTCACAATTGAACTGAGAAAAAAAGCATTCTGTAATGTTTAAAAAAATGATACTTGTGCATATAATGCCTCAACCATGTTGGGTAAGACAAAGATCTTTTTTTCAGCAAAGTATGAACAAACCCAACAGTAAAAACGTCCTTCACTACCTCTAATGTGAAATTTTGATTTTTTTTTATCAATTTTAAAATTATTATTTAAAAAATAATGATCTGGAAACATATACTATTTTGATGGAGAAACAAACAAGACGATATTTTAAAATAGAGTCTAAAATGGGAGCTCAAAATATCCAGTAGATTTTAAGATATGTCAAAATAACCATTTTTCGCCCTTTTGAGGGTCTATTAACCCCTTCCAGGCTCATTTTATTTCGGGATTACGGATCACAAAATGTTACTATTTTTTATGCTTATTTTCATACATACATATCTTTCTAAACATAAAAGCATCATTCGCATTCAACATTTTCTAAAAATAAACGTAAAAATATCTATTTAAATAATCATTATACTTTAGAGTTGGCGCCTACTCTTATCTTAAATCTACAGCTCAAAACACCTTATAGTGCTGCCACTTAGAAGCAACAATACTAAATAAAAGCATCCGAAACTATAAAAATGACATGTGAAATGATTCAGGAAAGACTGGTTGTGCAGTGTTAATTTTCACAGTGCCCGAGCTACACTCGGGATGAGCCAGAATGGAACATTTCGTTTGCCCGAGTCCAGCTCGGGAAAAGCCGGGAAGAGGTTAACAATAATGCAAACTGAAAGAATGGAAGTGTGATATGTTTATCTACGAGTTTTAGAAAATACTTAGAGTTATCATAAAGTTTTTCGATTCCAACAGCAGTTATACGTTGAAAGCAAAAAGCTTAATAAAAGCTTTGAGTCTATTTTGAAACTGGTAGATAAACCAATTTTTGCAATAGTGAAAAAATTGCTTTTGTGCAACATCAAACAGAAAACAGATCCTAGAAAAAAGATGATTTGTTTACTCTTTTGTGTTGATCGGTAAATTATAACCTTGAAAGTAACATTTTTTAATGTGGTGGTGGACCTTAAATCGTTTTTCGCTATTTACTTTCGTTCTACTGGACCTAAAGCAATGCCACTTGGTAACCAGGCTGCATTTTGACGTTCCCATCTAATTATATTGCCAAAAGTAGCAGTTTCTATCTGAAAATTTAGAGTTTGTGTTAATTTCACTTTGTATATTGCCCCTTATCACAAATTTATCTACCTAAATTTAAAGAAGTTTTTAATCCATGCCGGATGACACCTTTAGTTTTTTTCTTAGCTAGTATAGCAGCCGAATAATTAAGAGCCTTTCGTTTTTGCTTTTTTTCCTATGACTACATTGTAAGAAAATTTCAAAAAAGTCAAGGATTACTTCTGGAATTTCAAGGGTTTTCACAAGCTTCCTGTAAAAAGCGAGTGAACTTGCGAAATGTTTTCGGAATATCTATAACTTTTAGGAACACTGAGTTAATAAACGCTTAGTGTCAAAAACCAAACTATACAGTTTTATTTTCGAAAATTCACAACATTGTTAATACCTTCATCTTTTGACATATGACGATAAAACATTCAAATTAATGCGTGTTTTAATGAATTTTGCAGTTTCTGCATCAGTGTTTTTTTTTTTTTTTTTTTTTTTTTTTGCGGTTGATAGAAGTGCAGCCGTATATTGTATGTACGCATATAACCAAAAAAAGTGACAAACACAAGTTTCTAGTCCTTTATTTTTAAAAATTGGATACATGGATGATACTGGTGCCACTTAATCTAAAAAAAGAAACAACATATCTTTTTTCTTTAAATTTTAATTACGAGCTTCCTATTCACTTGTTAGTGACCCATATTTCAACTCAAAAACTAAACGGTTAGAAACAAGTCAAGGTTACAAGTAAAAAAAAAAGCATGATTGTTTTTTCTGCTTTCGATAAATATGTTAAAAATAGAATACTTAGAAAATTGAACGTAAATAGAAAAGAAAAGCATTTCATTTTACTTAGAAAAATATATATATTCTTTACTCTTTTTTTTTTTTTTTTTTTTGAGCTTTGTCTTGATCAGCTTAACCAGAGATAAACCAGACGGTACTAAATAGTTCTATAAATGCTATAAATGTGTCACTCCTGCCTAACTAATTGCAGCTTTTGAGTCAATTTACATAAGAAAAACTTTTCTCTCCGAACTACTTTTAAAGTAATTTATATCAAATGAATGTCAAGTAAGTTTTAGAAGTTAGTTAAAGTAACTAAATATTAATCATTAGAAAGAATAATTTACTTACTTCAACGAACTTATATAAAGATACTTCTGCCGGAAAAGTAAAATAAATTCTTCATTCCGTCTTAAAATATCTAAAGTATAAAGTAATGTTTGACTTTCTGACGCATGCTCACTTTGGTGACAAGTGCTGTTCTAAATGAAATATACTCGTTAGGAAAGTCTTTTAACTATTGAACAAATGTGAATATTCCTTTTAAACTTGATTTTATTTAAAAAATGGAAAAGTGCAACAAAATTTAGTTTAATCTGCACATTATTGCATATGTGTTACACATGCCAAAATATGAGAATCGAGAGTATTTTCGTAATTTTCCGAATTAGGAATAGAATCACGAACATTCTTTTTTTCTTAGAAGGACAAAAACTTGTGACAAATCTTATCAGTAACAGCACTACAAAAAGTATATGTTGTTTTTACAGTAGAATACAGCTAATTTTATACTAACAAACTAAAAATTGCTCATTTTACAGTAAAGAACTGTAAAACTGCTAATTTTAAAGTAATGAACTGTAAAATCGCTGCTTTACTCAGGGACGTCATTTCAAGTTTTTCCAGGGACAGAATGCAATTTCACAGGAAAACATCAAAAACCACGCCCACTTATATGTAAATACATTGATTTCTCGAAGCCAGGGGGGGGGCAATTGATCCCCCCTGCCCCCTAAATGACGGGCCTGGCTTCACTGCAATAAATTGCAAAATTGCTATTTTTGCAATTCATTACTGTGCATTTTACCATTTAAACTGGAACCTCTGCTGCCAGTATTATAATGTAAAAAAAAAAAAAAAGTTTACTTATTTTCAGTGAAAAAATAATATTCTCTTAGCATTTTCAGAATTATAAATATAAGTTATTTTTTGGATTTATCAAAATATAACGATATTTATTGTGTAGGAAGTTACTTTCCAAACCTGGTAAAATAGTTTGGTCCGTTAATTAAGATGTAGTAAGGGAAAAACAAATTTTCAAAAACTAAATAATAGAAAGATGGATGAAATGTGGCTATACAACCCTTTTTTTTCTGAATATTCCATTAAGCAAATAATATGCTTGAAAAATAAAATATCCTCTTCAACTTCTTATCTTACATTCCGTTGGTAATTTCACTAGGCTATTTCGAAACGCATTTATAGCTACGAAATAGCGACAAAGGTGAGAAACCATCATAGAACCGCAGTCTCAGCTCTAATGTTGCATATTGTGGGGATGAATGCTACATTGAGAACTGCAGTTTTTTTTCCATACTGCTTCTAGGAAAACTCAACATCTTTTTTTCAGGATTGTTAGGAAATAGGAAGATTGGTTTACATGTTATATGGCTACTATTTCAAAAATATATATAGTTACTAGTTATAAGTATTTATGTCCGCTTTTGAATAAAAAGTGTCAACAAAAGTGAAACATTCTATTTTTTCCTTCCATATTTGCTATTACCTTGTTGTGGTACTCAGCCGACGATATAGAAATAAAAGTATTAGAGCAGTATAAGAGTGCCGTGCGTCGTTGTTCGCCTAAACTCTACAACATCCAGACATTGAGCAATAAAATAAATTTTGTAAGCCTCTCAGTTAAACTATGCATAGTTTATTTAGCTTGAAGTGTACATTGATAACAGTAGGGCAATTCCACGGTAACTTACGTTACATTTCGACCAACTCTTATGCATTTAGTACCTCAGTACAGACAAATTTTGTTGTACAAATCTTGTATGAAAGCATTTTTTGAAAATGACAGATGAAAGCAAAATTAAAATGCAAAAATATTCGATGCATTTAAATTTTATAAAATCTAGCAGTCAAAGATAAGGCAGTAACTTGCGTTACACAAAAAGGGAATGACATAATATGAAAATTGGTTCTGAGGCAAATTTCTGCTCTATTACAACTGTTTTATTGTTTGAAGCATAATTTATCAGTTCCTTATAATGCTTAGGAATATATTTTCATTAATTTCAAAATTTATTTCAAAAATTGAAAATTATGGGAATTTTTAACTAGGTAACTTATGTTACAATAACTTACGTTACAAAATTTACTTACAAGCATATCTTTATTACAAAAATTAATGAATGAAAATTACAGCTTAGTTTAGATCGAAACATTGAAAATTAACAATTATGAATTAAATTTACAGAAATTTAATATCAAACTCAATGAAAAATCAAAAATATTACATAACATAAGACTTAAATCTATACTGGCTACTGCTATTAACAAGTTCAGGTAATTCAATTTTTCAAATCATTCTTTCTTTCTTATTATAAATTTCATTTGTCATTACTGGCCATTTCTAATTGGTTCCAACAGCAGCCATTACTTAGATTTTAAACTCGTTTTCTTTAATAATCGTCACAACTCAAGGATACAATGTATTTTCGTACTTTACCACACACCATTCACCAGCTTTTATCTCTGTTTTTTCTTCTTGTTCCTTAAAATACTTAACTAAACGAAACCCCGTAGTTTGTTAATTTCTAGTTCTTAAATAGTCATTGTCAATGTGCGGATCTTCAGAAAGTATTTTTGATAAATTTTGCTTTTTCTAACACATTTCAATACCATAAAGAGGAACTTATATTTAAAAAAACTGTAATATCCACACATGACTTTTCTCATACCCCTTCTACAGCGCATCTTTTCTGCAGAGTTTAGTGGCATTTTAATGCAGAATAAAATGTATTTCAGCTGTAAGAAATAAAATATTTTTGTATTTATTACTTCTAAAACATATTTGATAACTTTAAATCATAACAGAAGTCATTTTTGAATAATTTATAGTACATTACTCCTAAATATTCTGAATGAAGTGATATTGTTTAGAGAGAATTAATATCTCAAAAGCCAAAAAGAAACATATAATTTATAATAGAGGTGTATTGTAATCTTATTAACAAATAGAGACATTTTAAGAAATATGATTAGTTTAAATTAAGTAAATACAGTACAAATTCAAAAGAATTCTTGCATAAATTACTCCTACTTACCATGGTTTATTTCACAATTTACTTTGTTTATAAATACAAGTATTTAAGTTCTACTTGGATAACTTACATTACCTGCATATGTTGGTAACATAAGTTACACGTTTTGATTGTAGCACAAAAAATTAAATAGACAATATTTAAAAAAAAACTTTAACTATTTGCTTAACACACACTTATAAGATAGAAAATATAGCATTGTTAACATTGCATTGCCCTTTGTTTATGCACGTCATGAACTTTAATATGTTTTTGGTAACTTATGTTACATAGAACAGTGCATTTTTGAAGTTAACATAAATCACTTAATTTACGTGAAAACACTTGTTTTAGCAATTTACAATATTGAATTAAAGTGTAATAATCAATATTCTTCCTTTAAAACAGTTATCTAAAGAAAAAAATTGAAACTTACCAACGTTGAAAGATTGACCATTTGCTGTGCCAAAAGTTAAATATTCCATTTCCAACTTCAAAGTGCTGCCAAAACTAAAAATACTACATTCTTGACAAAAAATTAGTATAAATAATAAACTTCTAACATTTTTAAACCGAAAAATATGTAAAACAGACGCATTGCTGTAATTTGATTTTTCCAACACTTTTCCACACTTGCATGGAATTGCCCAGTAGTCAATAAGGACAATGTTTTTGCTTTTTCAACAAGCTGAGGGAGTAAGCGTGCACATTGCCCGGGTACCTCTAATACTGTGATATAGAAATCACAGTATTACAGTAGTATAAGAATGCCGTGCATCGTTGTTCGCCTAAACTCTATAAAATCCAGGCATTGAGAAATAAAATACATTTTGTAAGCCTCTCAGTAAAACTATGTATAGTTTATTAAGCTTGACGTGTACAGTCATAAAAAAAAAACGAAACACTCGCTCGTATTCAAAGACTATTAACACTAGAGACACGTGTAATATGTTATTTTTTCAGGAATAATGTGCTCTATGAATTTCTATTGGTAAATTGTTGTTAAGGGGTCGTCTTCATATAAAAATCGGCATCAACTTTAAAATTTTCTATGAAAACCCCCCTTTTTTATCGCATATTTGTGATCAGCAACATCATTTAACTTTGTATACCAAATCGTTTTAAATTTGCTCCAGCCGTTGCTTCACAATTGAACTGAGAAAAAACCGTCCCGTAATGTTAAAAATATTTTTAATACTTGGGCATATAATACCTAAACCACGATAGGTACGGCAAATTTTGTTTTTTTATATCAAAGTATGAACCAACCCAACAATAAAAACGTCATTGATTTCGTCTCAGATAAAATTTTGAATTTTTTATGAATTTTGAAATTAATATTTGAAAAAATGATGATCTGGAACCATATAATATTTTGATGGAGAAACAATCTAGAAGGGGTTTCAAAGGAGAATCCAAAATGGGAGCTCAAAATATCCAGTAGTTTTTGAGATTTGCTAAAAGAACCATTTTTTAGGGACCATATACAACTGCGCAAACTGAAACAATAGCAGGGAATTTCTATGCAAAGAAAGAGGATAATGCTTATCCACCAGTTGCAGAACATGCTCAGCGTTTTTATATAGTATTTAGTTTTCAACAGTTATAATATGCTGAAAGCGAAACGCTGATAAAACTGCTGAGTATATTTTAAAACTGGTAGACAATCCAGTGTTTTGTCCATTTGTGAGGAGTCTGCATTCATGCAACATGTAACAATTCAGAAAACTTTTTACGTGGACACTTGATTTTCATGGAAAACTGTGGTGTCTCGGAAGGTTATTTGGAATAATTTGTGACGATTAGACGTTTTTTTTAATTCTGAGCCACGGTTTTAACATTTTTGCCAATCCTAATACAGTAGTTTATATAAATACAAGAGGTTACTTTTAAGTTGTAACCTCTCTCCAAAAGGTGCGTGATGCAACGGTTAGTGCGTAGCTAAAAGTATACATCCATCTTTGTTTAATAAAAAAGATAGAATGTTGTGTTTTTCCCTTGAACTCTACACAGTAGGGTTTTCTCTTCCAAATTTCAAAAAAATATTATAACTTTAACAAAACCCGAGAATTTTTAATTAATTACGAAAAGCAAACGTATTATTGCGAGTACATTTAGGTAATTTAATCGAAAAAATATCATTTGTCTACTCTTTGTAAATTTTGACCTTGAAAGTAGCTTTTTAAATGTGGTGGTGGTCCCTAAATCTTTGGTCGGTCATAACTTTTGTTCTACTGGTCCTAAAATAATGCCGCTTGGTACCCAGCATAATTTTGGCCCTCTGCACCTAATTATGTAATCAAATGTAGGGGTTCCTATTTGAAAATTCAGACTTTGAGTTCATTTCACTTTGTATATAGCCCCTTATCAAAATTTTACTCACATAGTTTTAAAGAAGACTTTAATCCATGTCAGAAGACACCTTTCTTTTGTTCTTGGCAAGTATAGCAACCAAATAATACAGAGTGTTTCGTTTTTTTTTTCTATGACTGTACATTGATAACAGTAGTCAATCAGGACAATGTTTTTGCTTTTTCAACAAGCTGAGGGAGTAAAGCGTGCACATGTTTAGTTAGAGGGAAGTACTGCCATCTTTAATAGAAAGAAGTTTATCATTAATATTGGATGAAGATCTCAAAGGTTTGTTTACTTTTATGTAGCACTCGCTTGCCTAAACAGCATAAAAAAATAGCTCCGGGTACCTGTGTTACCACGTCTATTAATTATTGTAAAATGAATTTATACATTACATATACATTTTAACAATAGCTCAGTGTAAATTTTAAATGTAGATATTTTACATATAAATATCACTTTAAGAAAACTTAGTTGGTTATTACACTATGTCTCTAAGAAAAACTCACTATATTTTAAAATAAGCTACGAGATTGCGAACATCCATTGAAAAGACAACTATTATATACTCATATCAAATTCGACACACACTTAGCACGAACACAATATTAATGAACCCTTAAAGCAAATTATTCACATTTAAGGCAAAATTGTAAACACTTTCTTTGGATTGTCCTAAGTTGGATATCACCTCCAGTTGCATGGACTTCCAAAAACATGAATGCGATATCTCAACAAATGATAAACAACAGCTACTAGCAAGATCTCTAGAAAAAACACGTTTAAATATTAAGTTGTTGAAGTTTGGGTTTATGTTAGTTGAATTTCTTTCTTCAAAATACAGTTGAGCCAGCTTATTAAAATATTAGTTAAAAGATTATTCCGCTTAATATAATGCATTTTCAGTGTACAGTCATTAAAAAAAAAAAAAAAACGAAACACTCGCTAGTATTCAAAGACTATTAACACTAGAGACAAGTGTAAGATGTCATTATTTCAGGAATAATGTGCTCTACAAATTTCTATTAGTAAAGTGTCGTTAAGGGGTCGTTTTCATATAAAAATAGGAATCAACTTTAAAATTTTCTAAGAAAAGCCCCCTTTTTTATCGCATATTTGTGATCAGCAACATCATTTAACTTTGTACACCAAATTCGTTTTAAATTTTCTCAAGCCGTTGCTTCACAATTGAACTCAGAAAAAACCGTCCCGTAATGTTATAAATATTACTGATACTTAGGCATATAATTCCTAAACTGCGATACGTACGGCATTTTTTTTTATATCAAAGTATGAACAAACCCAACAATAAAAACGTCATTGACTTCCTCTCAGATAAAATTTTGAATTTTTTATGAATAATGAAATTATTTGAAAAAATGATGATCTGGAGCCACATAATATTTTGATGGAGAAACAATCTAGAAGGGGTCTCAAAGGAGAATCCAAAATGGGAGCTCAAAATATCCAATAGTTTTTAAGATATGCTAAAGGAACCATTTTTAGGGACCATATACAACTGTGCAAACTGAAACAATTGCAGGGAATTTCTATGTAAAGAAAGAGGTATATGCTTATCCACCAGTTGCAGAACATGCTCAGCGTTTTTATATACTATTAGTTTTCAGCATTTAGAAATATGTTTAAAGCAAAACGGTTAATAAAACTGCTGAGTATATTTTAAAACTGGTAGACAATCCAATTGTTTGTCCATTAGTGAGAAGTCTGCTTTCATGCAACCATGCAACAATTCAGAAAACTTTTTACGTGGACACTTGATTTGCATAGAAAACTGTTGTATCTCGGAAGGTTATTCGGAAAAATCTGTGACGATTAGATGTTTTTTAAATTCTGAGCCACGGTTTTAACATTATTGCCAACCCTAATACAGTATTTTATATAAATACAAGAAGTTACTTTAAAATTCCAACTTATCTCCAGAAGGTATGTCCTGCATGGGTTAGTGCGTAGCTAAAAGTATGCATCTACCTTTGTTTAATTAAAAAGATAGAAGGTTGCATTTTTCCCTTGAACTCTACGCAGAAGGGTTTTCTCTTCCTAGTTTCAAAAAATAATGTAACTTCAACAAAACCAGAGAATTTTTAATCAATTACGAAAAGCAAACGTATTATTGCGAGTGACTTTAGGTAATTTAATCGTAAAAATATGATTTGTCTACTCTTTGTAAATTTCGACCTTGAAAGAAGCATTTTTAATGTGGTAGTGGTACCTAAATCTTTGGTCGGTCATACCTTTTGTAGTACTGGTTCTAAAGTAACGCAGTTTGGCACCCAGCTTACTTTTGGCCCTCTGCGCCTAATAATGTAACCAAATGTAGAGGTTCCCATTTAAAAATTCAGACTTTGTGTTCATTTTAGTTTGTATATGGCCCCTTATTAGAATTTTACTCACGTTGTTTTAGAGAACACTTTAATCCATATCAGAAGACACCTTTTTTTTGTTCTTTGCAAGTATAGCAGCTGAATAAATCAGAGTATTTCGTTCTTTTTTTTCTATGACTGTACCAAACCGTTGTAACGTTTTATTTTGATCCCGGATAATGGGATATCTTCATATTAGGGAGATTCTAGCTTAATTTCAGGTATTTTTTAGTGAGAACCTCTGCTACATTTGCCAAATGTGTTACTGGTAGATTTTAAGCATATTAACTGCCTATTACAGTGCGTCCCAAAAGTTTAGAGACAACAAGGTTTCTAAGTTTTACGAGAGAAAAAAAGAAAACGATTTCAACACAACTTAGAATCATGAAAAATATCCATACAATAATAATATTTTTTATTAGTTTAATTATACAATCACAGATTTTGTGATAATAATTAAAACTCAAATTTTACTGTCCCAAAAATTTATAGACAGCTCATTATATTAATTTCAACATTCAAATTTTTAAGCCTTTTTTCTAATAACTTCAAAAACGCGATCAAGCATACTTAGAACATGATTTTGAAGAACTTCTGGCTTTAATAAAAACCAACTACGTTCAATTTGCAGCGTGAGATCTTGAATTGTTGTAAACTGTCTTCCATTAGCATATACATCTCTCGCTAGTATTCCCCAGAGGTTTTTCATTGGGTTTAGGTCAGGACTCGGGCTGGGCATTCCATAACAGTTACTTGGTTTTGTCTAAAACATTGCATTGTTGAATTAGACGTGTGAATGGAGCAATTGTTTTGCTGGAATAACTATTCGTCCCTACCTAGCAGCTTTCCAAATGGCAATAACTGTACATTAAGAGTTCTCTGATAGTCTTCGGAGCATTGGCGACCTTTGAAAAAAGCAATATGGGTTGTTCCATTGTAAGAAAATGCTCCCCACACCATGAGTGAACCTCTTACTTGTTGCCTGCTGAAAAAAATTCGGGGTTCTTTGCAATATCGTACTAGTAGTGTGCGCAACCATCCGGGCCACCTAAATTGAACTTTTTTTCATCACTAAAAATAACACTTAACCATTCATTTGCCCCATGCATATGACTACGAGCACACTGAACACGAGCGTTTTTATGCCGACTTGTTAACCTCGACGAACGACGTAATTTGCAATATTCAAGAAATGCACTTGCCTGCAGCCATCGATGTACTGTTGATTTTGACATTAAAAAGCTTACTTCTTTACAAACGGACCGTGTTGACAGATTCTGGGTCGAAACTAATTTCAAAATATCTCTGTCTTGCCGCTTAGTTGTTTTCTTCGGTCGTCCAGAACGAAATTTTGCTTCAAAACTATTACCTTTTGACAAGATTTGATAAATACCAGCACTACTGCATCCAAATTTACGTGCAATGTCTACTACTTTCCAACCATGAGCTTTCAAACGATAGATTTTCAAAATTTCCGTTTTAGAAAACTGCACATTGCGGGGCATCTTGACCAATCTTCAGAAACGAAAACACGTGTTTGTTTTTATGTCGGAAAACTTCTTCGTCACAAGTAAATGACCTTGTAATATGCAAATTTTGAATACCAATACTTAAATCAGCTTTTAATAACGATTGTTTATATACTTTTGGGACAGCATTTTTTCGTTTCTATTTTTTAAAATTAGATATATATGATCAGTAAGAGTTGCTAAAGTGTTTTAATAATTTTTTGAAGTCCTTAAATATTTGCATAAATAATTTCGTCTCGCTTACTCGTTTAATTAGCTTGTGGTTTCAAAAACGTGGTTGTCTATAAACTTATGGGACGCACTGTATTTTCCAGGACTGTCTCTAAATTTGTTTCAGAGAGCACTCATGTTCAGGACATTAATGTTTTCTTTAATATAAGGTATGTTTTGATTTCAAATGTTTTGCACGAATAGTATGCAAATAGGACAAAGTGAAATAGTTAATTTAATTTATTTTGTCATTTATTAATTAAATAATTTATGTATTAATAAGTTACTTAATATTATTTTTTTTATTTTTAGTCATTCATTCACTCAATTTCCTATTCATTCACCAATTTTTCTCTCATTTAATTGCTCATTACATAAGCAATTAAAATGTCTTTATTTAATTATTCATTTATTCATTTATTGCTTAAATTTTTTGATTTACTTATTTATTTATTTGACAAAAAATGGTTTTGATAATGAGGTAGCAAATATTTTAATTATTTCTTTGCCTTATATAACGTGGACATTTTCCACTTTGATTTGAAGATACACATTTGCTGCTGAAAACGAAAAATATAATTTCAATACAAATGTTATCCTATTATAAATTGTGCTCTCTTTTTGCCCTGACATATTTAGAAAAAAAACTATCTTCTCTTTCATTTTGAAAAATGCAAGTTATCTTAACTATTCCACTTTGCACCACATCCTCCTACGTTCAATGCTACAAGTATGAAGGTTGGGTGCATTCCAAATGCGTTGAAGTGGAAAAATAAAATACATACAGCTGTGACCTCTAAAAGGAAAAATTGAAGAGAGGAATTTTTCGCTTTACATATAACGTCGAGGCAAAAATTGATAAAATTCTTACAGAAAATTTGGTGGATTTTTCGAAATCTTTTTCGTTAGGAATGAATTTTTATATGCAGGTAGCTCATAATTAGATACTCTATTAATAATTAGTCATAGTTGATATTTTCGGTTAGATGAATTTCTGCATTTTTTTAAAGTAACGAGAGATTGTTATTTGTTTTCTTTTTGGAGCTCAGACGTCGTGACGTGCCTTTTCCAGATTGGACTCGAAGTCTGCAACAATGAGTTCTGCTGCGCCACCTCCCGGAGCGTCTAACGGCCCCTGCTCCTTCGCCACCATATAAGACATGGTGGCACTCAGTTTCCGCATGGTGGCGAAGGAGCACACATACACACACACCTACAGACTATCACAATTTGTCACTGTAAAAAGCATGATTTGAAATCAAGGTGTCAAAATTATTTTTTTAATTGCCTCATGCTTCTTAATTCCGTTATAATAGCATGCATATTATTTTTATATGTAATTGTTTTTAAAAATCCTGGGCGAATTGTTATGGTTCTGCATTAGGTTTTTTGAGGGGTTGAAAGATGAAAGAATGCCTTGAGTCAGTGAATGAACACTTCAAACTAAAGACAAACGTAGCATTTTCTAGCTATTTTCTTTTACGAAATCTGTAGAGACAGTCACTACTGCCTGTTTATCTCGAAAAAATATTTTTAAAGCTAATGTTTTCTAGGAAATTACGAGGTGTTCATTCACTGGTCGGTCTATCCTAGTAAATGAAAGAAATTATTTCGGAATAAAAGTTGTAGTATAATACATACACGGCAAAAAATGAAATGTTGTTTTTACAGTATAATACTGGCAGCCAAGGTTCCAATTTAAAACTGCAAAATGAGTAGCAGAAAACTATAAAACTAGCAAATTTAAAGTTTCTTACTGTAAAGTTGGAAATGTTCAGCTTATTGCAGTAAAATTTAGCAGTATAACTGTAAAAACAATAGTATAACAGTGGCAGCCGGGTTTCCAGTTTAAAACTGTAAAATGCATTGCAATGTTAAATTAGCAATTTTACAGTTAATTACTGTAAAACTAGTACTTTTACCGTTTAGTACTGTAAAATAAGCAATTTAGCGTTTTAATCTTCCTCTACTACGGTGGGTCGTATCCGACCCAAATCAAATTTAAAATTATGTCTAATTTATTTTTACATCCTATAGTATCATTACTTCATATTAGTATACAATTTTTAAAAGATAAATAGTTTTTTATGTTAAAAAAAAGGATCAAAAAAGAGTATGTCGGATCCGACCCAACAGTAGTGTATGTGTGATCTTAAACCCCCGTTAGAGGAGGGTTAATAACCTTAATACAGTAAATTTAGGAATTTTTATAGTTTATTATTATAAAATCGGCTGTGTTATACTGTAGGAACAACATTCATTTTTACAGTGCATTAACAAATGCTTAAAATTTAGCAGTTTTTTTCTTAACGTAGCTACAGTTGCTAAAGACAAAATATCGATTGAAAAAAATAAATAAGGTGCTTAGAAAACATACAAAAATAAAGATAAGCAGAAACATGATGATTTTGCTTGAAAACAAGTACTTTGGAATAAATTTCGAAAAAAAATACCATTTTTATGAAAGTTTGAGACCGAGCTTGACTTTCTAGAAGATCGAAAGGAGAATCTGAAGCTACATAGCTCCAGCTAATCGATTCTATCACTTCCCAAATGACTTAAAGAAGCAGCTGGAGTGATATACCTTGTAGCTCTCCAAGAAAGCAATCTGATGCTTATCAATACTCAGTTATAACAAGGTTTTCTTTTTCTTGCATGTCAGGTTTCATAAAAATAGGAATCGAACGATCTTGTGCGGACTGTTCAATGTCGAATTGAAGGGGAAAGTGGATAAAGGTGATATGTGACAAATTTGGAAAAACACACTTTTTAGCATGGATAAAGATGATAAGGTAATATTTTTTTCTGAAAACTTATTTTGGAAATTAAAAAAAAATATCACATATCACCTTTATTCAATTGTGTTTGTGAGTTTACACAATTGAATACACACTAATTTGAATTTGTGTAAATCGACGAAATTCAACTGTCACATATCACCTTTATCCACTTGCCAGTTCAATTACAAAATAACTATAGTTTTCGCAATGCACAAACAAATTGGAGGTGGAGGGGGGGAGGGGAATAAATCTTTAAAAACACGAGTATTTTACTGAAGAGAGTAAACTTTATAATAGCAAAACTAGCTTCTTTCATTTCCACATTTAAATTATACGTATGTCATCTACGTTAGGAATTTTTCTCACACTGATTATACAGTAAGTATAACATGTTGATGAGACTGATAATAATATTAAATTTCATGATATGGTAACAAATAAAAGAAACTCAATAAAATAACTGCGTGAGTTGGTGTTATTTACAATGCATAACTCATTTTTTTGGTTTTTTTATTATTATTTTAATTGTTCATACGTAAACACTTGAATTTGTGGTACGATATCAAAGCGCTATAACACAATTACTAGTATCAAATGCAAAGGTCTGTATGCAGGAACCTTTCTGTATGAAATGCGCGTTGGTTAAACCATGAGGGTAGATAATACCTAACCTTTCATGGAAATTTATTGACGTATTGGAATTATTAATTCACTTTATAACTTATTAAGAGGAATATTATGAATAACTTACAAAAATAAGTAAGTAAAAAAGAAAAACGAAAAAATATATTATGTACTTTTCTGAGGGAAAGGAATTGAGCTCGATCTGAAAAGCGTATACATTTCAGTTAATAGCGTGAATATCAGTGAAAAGAAATATATTTTTTTGTTTATATCAAATTATATAGTTTATTTAACAGAGTACAAAAATAATTTAAAAAAAACGTATATTATGTACTTTCAAACCAGACTAACGTAAGGCCATTTTCGTACTTTTCAGGAGAGGTCAAAAACGTTTGTCGGGTGCATGTGATCGATGGGATTCGCTCTCTTGTAACAGTGCTAAATAATTACCAAAGATTTTTTTAAAGAATAATGCTCTCGTGGGTTGATGAAGAATAAGATTCTACATACAATTTAGTAATAAAATGAAATCGCCATTTTTGAACTTACGTCTTTTGGTTCTGAGGTACAGAATTTACATGGTAATAGTTGAGCTTAACTATGAATTTTATATTTTACATAAAGTGTTTAAGTAATTTCAAGAATAAGAAAATACTAAAATGATATAGGGTGAGTTCTGGTAAGTGCGTCCACGGGGTAAGTGCGTCCACTGGGAATTATATGAACACTCTCCTGAAATGGCTTCTGCAACACATCGACTATGTTAGATAACTATCTAATGATAATTTCAATAAGTAGAATTCAGGCCTGCATTCAATAGACGAAACACAATCAGAGACAACTTAAATGTCTTCAAAAAAACTCTAAAGTAAAGATTGAGAAGGTTTTGTTTCAGTTTCGCTTGTAGTCATACCAGGCAATTGAAGTCAAGAAATGCAAGTTGTTTCTTTTGAGTAATAGCTACTAATAACATACATGGGGTATTTTGATCAAATACTCTAACTAAAATGTGTTTATATGACGGTACGCACTTTCCCTTTCTTTAAAGTGAGGTGGGGGTAAGTGCGTACCATTATGATGGGGCAAGTGCGTACCACTATCATGAGGCATATACGTACTATTATGCGGAGCAAGTGCGTACCATTATGATGAGGCAAGTGTGCACCATTAAGTGGAAAATCTGACTCTCGTAATTCACCTTTAATTCTGCTTATAACTCTTTTATAAGCCGATTATAAATCTGACGTCATTTCCATCCAGTATTTTTATTTACACTGAATGCTGCATAAGATTTCAATTTTATTCATTACCTCTGAAATATATTGGCTTTTAGATATCAGTTAGTAAATTCTTCGTTGAAAATAGCGATCATAAGCTATACTTAATGTAAACCAGAATGACAAATGAAGCAATGAAATTAAGTGAAACACTAAATTAGGAACCAACTGATTCAAAAAACGAAGGTGGAGTAAGGAATAAATAATATTTAAGAAAATTAAGAACACCTTCTGAAAAACTATTTCAATGTACAAGAAAAAAAAAGTACAAGTATCATATTATGATCAATTATTTTATTTTTTTTTTGCTCTTTATTTTGTGTTTTTTCTTACTGCTGCTGATTCTAATAAGAAAAATATTTTAAAACCGTATTTATTCGAAAGAAACGAATTGTTCACTCAGGTCACCTAACGATCTACCATACAAATAGAATTAAAGAAAATCACAGGGGTACGCAATTACAACAACGCTATTGGACGCACATGTCTCATCTTACATTTAAGAAGGGGTAAGTGCGAACCCTGGCTTAAATACAGACTGATTGATGTATTAAACTAAAATAAACTATGTAGGCTATAAGTGATTATTACTAAATAAAAACAACTTACATTTGCTCACTTGGTCTTATTAAAAGGACAGAGGAAGAATCACAAACATAACACTCTCAATCTTCAAATCACAGTTGTTCGCAAGACACGTGGGATATCACTGATTGCGTTTCATCCATGCAAGCAAGTGCTGATCTCTAGTATTATGAATTATCCCAAGGCAACTATCTACCTAACATATTTAATATGTACCAGAAGTTTTTTCCTGTTCATATTCACATAATTTAAGGTGGACGCACTTACCCCGCTAGGTAGGGAAAGTGCGTACCTTAGAATAGGTGTCATAAACCAGGTCACAAAACCTATGCTTATGTTTTATTTGACATATTATATGCTAGAAAATCTTAGTAAAGGATCTGGAAAGAAAACTAAAAAAAAATTGTGAGTGTACAAGATTTTTCAACAGAGCAGCATCCTTGAGAACATGAACTTTGGAAAAAAGGGTACGCACTTACCAGAACTCACCCTAGATATACATTAGGTTGATTTTTTTTCATCCAACTTCAATTATATTACTAGGTGTCTTTCGTCTAAGTTCACTGGCTTTTAAAGATTTTATGCGACATGCGATAACATTTACTTTTACTTTAAAAAAATATAAAATATTTACTTTCCTTTCGACAGTGTTTATCAGCGTAGGAAATAAAACCCCAGATTTATGAATGACATAAACTTTACTACGTGCTTCATGATGTGGTAATTGTATTGACTTTGGTCAGAAAAACGTGAACAAGGACCTCCCTTTTTTATTTTTTATTCGTTTTATAGTTTACGTTAAGGGGATACGTATTAGGTAACGTTTTCTAAACTATGAAACTTACTTATTTATAAATGATTGCTTAACATATGTTTACTTAAAAATGTGTGTTAATATGGTGCTTGTTTAATGTATGTTACTTTCGTATGATTCACAATAAAATATCTAGTGTCACATATTTTTCATTGTTAAAGAATATCAAAACTCGTGCATGTGATTACTTTGTAAGTAATATTTGATTTAATAACACATTTTAATTTCCAATAATGTTCATACAAAGTTTTGAGCTTTCCAATGTTGTTTTCTACGGATATTTTTACGAGTTTCCATTATTTAGACAATCATAATAAGTGCAATGTTAAAACTAAAAAAAAAAAAAAAAACATAAACATTCCTGGAAAATAATGTGAAACTTAATGTTCCTAATTTTGGTCAGTAACACGCCTGGCAAAAAAGCAAAAGCTTTCTGGAAAAAGTCAGTAAATATCGTGATCTTTACCTGAAATCTTTCTGAAGAATTCAAAAGCCTTCTTTTCAAGAACAGTCTTGTTTCTAGAATAACAGTAGTAACCTGTAGTGAAAACATTCACATGTTTATAGTAATAGTTAGGCATCTTTTTTCATTACTAGGAAAACTTCTAAAGCACATACGGCAGATAGTAAAACTATAATAGTCTTAATAGTTTTGTTTAATAATGGGGACTCCTCTCCTATAACAACTGTTTTCAAATTCTTGCAAATAAGTAGTTTAAAACATTTGATACATGTTTTGTTTACTCCGATTTATAACATATAACATTCTTCGCTGCTTATAAGAAGTCAAACCTTTCTTTCACTTTTATGGTTAAATCAATGAAATGTTTAAATATCTTTATGAACGAGCTTCATTTATGCTATGTTATCTCGGAAGTGCTGAGAAGTAGACTGTCCATAAAGGAGGCAATACATGAAGTTACGTACATTAAACTAACTTCACGACATACGGTCCAACAACGAAGAGTCACCTATTTTTTAAATTTTGCTCAACGAGGTTTTGGTACACTTAGTTTGGGTTCCGCGCATTCTCCGCTGGAATCAAAATGCCGAATACGTCAGTTCCTCTAATACAGTTCTCTTCAAGTGGTTGGTTATTTGCTTAAGCAAATCAGAAGAATTTGTAAAGTTAAATGTAGTTTTTAATCTTTGCGAATGCTTCGGTTTTGTGAGTAATAAATTAAATTGATATGTGCAAGTCTTAAATTGGGGAATTTAACCCAAAGTTAGTAGGAGGCCTCTGAATTTGCGCCACTATAACAATACGTAGTAAGCATCTCAGGGACTGAATCTTCTACGTATCGACTAAATACAAGTAGTAACCACTGTTCCCTGGCTTACGCATTTTAAAAGTAAGACGCTTACAAACCTTTTTACTAATCTCTTGAAAAAAATTCTACTCTCTCTAACTCTGATTATTCTGTAATGGATCAAAAAATGTCCTTGCTATTTTTAAGTATTTATTTTGAGATATTTATTAATATTATTTGAGAAGTAATTTGGAATTTTGCGACTTAGAATTGAGGTTATAGTTAGTTGAAATGATTTAATATGCTTGGGCAAAGTGGGTGTGTACCCGCTTTGCCTTTTTTGGTCAAAATAGTTAAATATTTATCGGGTCAGATATTTTTGTGAGTGGTGCTGTACAAATCTTAAAGGATATATACGGGCGATTCTCTGTAAAGTGGTAATTGGCTGTCCGGACAAAGTATTTAAAAAATAATAAAGTGTAATAAAGTAATTATCGCTCTTAGTACAGTCATAGAAAAAAAAAAAAAAAAAAAAAACGAAACACTCTGAATTATTCGGCTGCTATACTTGCCAAGAACAAAAGAAAGGTGTCTTCTGACATGGATTAAAGTCTTCTTTAAAACTATGTGAGTAAAATTTTGATAAGGGGCTATATACAAAGTGAAATGAACTCAAAGTCTTAATTTTCAAATAGGAACCCCTACATTTGGTTACATAATTAGGTACAGAGGGCCAAAATTATGCTGGGTACCAAGCGGCATCACTTTAGGACCAGTAGAACAAAAGTTATGACCGACCAAAGATTTAGGGACCACCACCACATTTAAAAAGCTACTTTCAAGGTCAAAATTTACAAAGAGTAGACAAATAATATTTTTTCGATTAAATTACCTAAAGCTACTCGCAATAATACGTTTGCTTTTCGTAATTAATTAAAAATTCTCGGGTTTTGTTAAAGTTATAATAATTTTTTGAAATTTGGAAGAGAAAACCCTAATGTGTAGAGTTCAAGGGAAAAACACAACATTCTATCTTTTTGATTAAACAAAGATGGATGTATACTTTTAGCTACACACTAACCGTTGCAGCACACACCTTTTGGAGAGAGGTTACAACTTAAAAGTAACCTCTTGTATTTATATAAACTACTGTATTAGGATTGGCAAAAATGTTAAAACCGTTTCTCAGAATTAAAAAAAAACGTCTAATCGTCACAAATTATTCCAAATAACCTTCCGAGACACCACAGTTTTCCATGAAAACCAAGTGTCCACGTAAAAAGTTTTCTGAATTGCTACATGTTGCATGAATGCAGACTTCTCACAAATGGACAAAACACTGGATTGTCTACCAGTTTTAAAATATACTCAGCAGTTTTATTTGCGTTTCGCTTTCAGCATATTATAACTGTTGAAAACTAAATACTATATAAAAACGCTGAGCATGTTCTGCAACTGGTGGATAAGCATAATCCTCTTTCTTTGCATAGAAATTCCCTGCTATTGTTTCAGTTTGCACAGCTGTATATGGTCCCTAAAAATGGTTCTTTTAGCATATCTCAAAAACTACTGGATATTTTGAGCTCCCATTTTGGATTCTCCTTTGAAAACCCTTCTATAGTGTTTCTCCATCAAAATATTATATGGTTCCAGATCATCATTTTTTCAAATATTAATTTCAAAATTCATAAAAAATTCAAAATTTTATCTGAGACGAAATCAATGACGTTTTTATTGTTGGGTTGGTTCATACTTTGATATAAAAAACAAACTTTGCCGTACTTATCGTGGTTCAGGTATTATATGCCCAAGTGTCAAAAATATTTTTAACATTACGGGACGGTGTTTTCTCATTTCAATTGTGAAACAACGACTGGAGCAAATTTAAAACGATTTGGTATACAAAGTTAAATGATGTTGCTAATCACAAATATGAGATAAAAAAGGGGGGTTTTCATAGAAAATTTTAAAGTTGATGCCGATTTTTATATGAAGACGACCCCTTAACAACAATTTACCAATAGAAATTTATAGAGCACATTATTCCTGAAGAAATAACATATTACACGTATCTCTAGTGTTAATAGTCTTCGAATACGAGCGAGTGTTTCGTTTTTTTTTCTATGACTGTACAAGTAAAGCATTAATACTTTGTGGACCAATTGTATTTGGAGTGATAACAATTTAATTTTTTTTTCTAGAAATTATCTAAGCGCCAAAAACAGTCCCCTGGCTGTCCCAATCCCATAGTCTAACTTTTAAATATAGTATTTCAAAAAACCTATTAGCACTACACAAATTTGGCAATTAATATCTAAAAATAGAATAATGAAGCTATATTTTTCTTATGAAATAAGGTATAATTACGTATTTATAAAACGTAAAATTGTCATGTAAATTCTGTCCGGAGTTTTTCAAACAGTCCCCTGCAACAAATTCAAAGCTGTAATGCGAAAAATCTATAACTTTTGCAAGTTCTTTTTGGCATGAAGTTTAAAGTAATGAGTGTGAATTTGCCGAAATCGCCGAGAACGGTGTTGAAACGCTACTTTGCTTAGTTTGAGAGCCAGATTTGTGATGAAAGTATGCATCAGGGTCGTTGCAAAAACAGTCCTCTGGGAAGTGATTTTATTAATGTCATTTAATTTAATTATAAAACATATTAGTTATTTTGTCCACGATTTGTGCCTAAATTTATATGTAGTCTCGTAACTAATATGTTTCAATAGTTTTGCAGATATTACGCAATAAAGAGCAAAAACACAGTCACCTGGCACAGTCCCCTGCCTAGTTATACTAGGCGGGGGACTTACCCCCTATCACGATTTATCAGAAAAACACAAACTTCAATTGGCCCTCTCTCAAACCAAAGTAATAGATTCCTTTTCTGAGCAGTAGTATTATAATTATACGAACTTTTCAAAAAAACGTGCCCGGACAGATTTCGTGTGAAAAATGACGAGTTTACAGAGAATCGCCCACAATTAAACAAAATTATGTATCTTAATTATCATGTTACAAATTAAAAATTGTTTAATTATTTTAAAGAAATAATTGCATGAGGGTTCTTTTTAAACACAATAATTTTTATCTTTCTAACTGCAAGAAGTAAATGAGTAAGTATAAGAATACATTTCTTGGACATGCTTTTTATTTGCTGATTTCAATAATTAAACTAATTAAGTCAATTGCAATAATTTCCCATTTTTATGAGCGCTATTTGCTGACTTAATTGAATTGCATTTTAACTTTCACAACTTTCTAAACCATCCATTTTGATTTAAAAGTTTAAATGTATTTTTGTTTAACTTCTTTTGATTACGATAATTTCACTTTCCTCTTTTATATAATGTCTGATGTTAATTAGTTTGGCAATATTGTTATATTTAAGCCGTTGAGGTAGTCTTTAACAAAATAGTAATGACCATAATTTTACAAGTCAAGTTTTTTAATTACAAAAACAAAATTAGCTACGAAGTTTTTAATTTATTGAACAATACAAAAATGTCTAATTATTTAAGCAATTAAAATTCTAATGAAGTTTAAAGGATTAGAACACATTTAACTATCTAATGCGTAGAAGTAAGAAAATAGTATTAGATTAATTTTTTTCGAGCTTTTGTATTTTACTTTAAAAAATACACTACTACTAAATTCCTGAAAAGCAATATTATTTATATGCACATAAAATGGTATTAGTAACCCAATCTTTCATGTGCTTTTCGAGCTCTCTGAGGATGCTTGCAAGCAACATTATTCTTACTGACTTCCCGAGATGTCTCGTTTTGACTTTCTGTTACAGCTGTATCATTTTTATTTTCTAATTGGCTTTCGTTCGCTTCTTCTCCTGATTTTTCTATTTCTAGGTTGTATGGCCAAAATTGTGGCGACTCCCATGTGTTGCTATCATTACCATAATTGTGTTCGCCATTCAACTCTTTAAACTTTACTGTCATATCCTCCTTATGACATCTCCATATTTGATCTATATGCCTCTTCCA